>JZKD02S0866744.1:196969-207265 GCA_000966675.3 Picea glauca
GAGTGCAGTAAAGTTCCGCTTGACTCGTCTCAATACCTTCTCATCCTCCCCTGCTGGAAGATCTCTTGCTACTGCTGGTCCCCCTACAGCGACAGGTGTGGCCCCTGGCTAAGGACAACATATGTTCCTTCCATAGTCAGTCGGTTGCACTGGTCCCACATCTGCACACAATGAACCCATATCCATCAAATACTCTAGTATAACACAAAAATGAAATATATAACAAAAACAACATAAAAATTACATATGTTTAACAAAAAAAAAACTACAAAGGTGGAGACTTACCCATCTCCCCTCGCTCCTCACCAGGAGGTACTTGTATCTTAGGGTCTCTTAAGAAATCAATCCTGGCATAGGGGTAATCCTCTATAATCGGGATCTATCATGAAAACCACATAAAGAAGTCATCGTCAAAGGACTCATTGGTCATTTCGCCACCCTGTCGCAGCAGTAATACTGCCCATCTACACACAACAGGAAGAGAGGCCTCATGTCCTCGTACCACTACTCGAGGACTAAAACTCGAAACTCTCTCAAGAAAGAATGAACATAGAATGGCCCTGAACCCAAAATTCTTATGTGTCTGCAAACAACAATCTGTCAACTATCTCTTCATACACTCAAGCAACGTGGTACTCCAATAAAAAATTTGTGCATTTAAGCACTGGATTGTACAGTTCATCTGTGCACAGGAAGCCTGATGTAGAGCCATAGAACCAGTGATTCACCCAATAAGAAATACTATTGCCTATAGTGATAAGTCAGTGATCTTGCTTATAGGCACCTACGAGCTCGAGCGGTCTGTATCATCCGCACAGTATAGACCTATCAATTCCGCTATGTTATACAACCCTGAAGGAAAAGTCCAAAATTTGACTAGTTCCCCTCTCTGGGAGAGGCCAGTCAAAAAATAAATGTCCTCAGTTGTGGGCACCAGTGACTGCCCCCTTAACATGAATGCCTCTGCATCTGGATGCCAGTAGTCAACCAAGGAATTTAGTAGCCTAGGTTGTCCTCACATAAAAGGACATAAGAAAAACTTGAGTAACCCACATTGCATCAAAGTAGCCACATAATTGGGGTCTTCCCCGACCAACTTACTAACCTCTTCATGCTCTCTTTCTCTCCAATGGACATACATCCTGAAAAACACCAAGGTTCAAGAGGGTTAACCCTTGCTTTCTAAGGCTTTTTCATTCAAAATGAAGGTCCACAGGTGTTGTAATGGTGACAGTCGTGTGTACATGCATGCAGAGTTTACTCTGCCTGAATGCACATGCGACCTATCCTGAGACAGCCCGCATGGACCTAGGGCCGACCTTTTAAAGGTCAATGCCCCCCTAAAAAATGAAACCCAATGCAAAAAAAAGACTTAGAATACAAGATAAGAGAGTTTGTACTTACTTCGTCTAGACAAAAGTTTGTTTCATCTACTGTAGCTCCCAGAATCGCCACTTTTATCAAAGGGGGTCTTTTGGCTCTAGAGTCAATTTCAAAATCAACAATGGTGATAATGAGCTGCCAACTTCTATTTATAGACTTTTTGGCCTCTTTTTGTCACTTTTTTGACCTCCCTTATCATTTTCTTTAAACCAAAAATCATTTAGAGTGATTCAAGAGTTGCATGGGAGGGATATGATTGGGTTTTGGGACAGTTTGTTGGAGTTTTGGGTAATTTTTGATGGCCCATAATTTTTTTTTCCGAGGATCAACTTGAGCATATAGGTTAGGTTTCTACCCTGACTTTTGCATCTTGTTGTATTTTTCCTTTGCCATAGCATCGATCCCATCAGGTTATGACATGGAACCATCATAGCTTCTTTAGAAGTGTCACAACTTTGTGGTAGAGCTTACCGAAACATGGATGCCCTAGGTAGATCCTAGTTGTATTATGGTATCTATGCTGTCTTCAATCATTGTAGGCTCGGGAGTCCTTGTAGTTTTTCCTGATTATCAGTTTGAGCCTCATTTGCATGATTCTTTTTCTCTCTTGAAATCACCCTCAAGACTCCCAAAATATATAACAGGTCTTCTTTTAATCCCTTTTCAAACCCTTTAAACATGAAAAGATAGCTAAGTGATCTTGTGGCCTTTCACGCTCGTTAAACAGAAATTTGAAGTCATGTCTATCCGACGGTAGTTTACCCCTTTTTCGGTCCAGACGGTCAACTGTACGAACAAAGGTATACTCTATGGAACTTTAGTTCTCTATAAGAGTACTCTCAGGTATAATTTTATCCCTTTTTTGGGCCTGAGGGACTAAACTTATGAAGAAGGCACCCCCACAAAGTCCATAGTTAAGCTCTTTTCAGACTCCCTAAAATTGAAAAGATCGTCAAGTGACCTTATTCTTTCAAACTTATTAAACTGGTCCAGAAGAACATTCCTGACGAAGTCCATACTTAAGTTTTTTTCAGACTCCTTAAAAATGAAAAAATGGCCGAGTGATCTTGTATTTCTCACACTCGTTAAAATGGTTTTTGAATAGATGTCTTGTTGGTGCTAGTTTACCCCTTTTTCAAACCGACTAGACTATCTTCGAAAAAGGTACCCCAATGGAGTCTCCTTTTATGTTTTTTAAGACTTTCTAAATATGAAAAACCACCGAGATTACCTTCTGTAGGCTCATTAAACTTACATCGAAGGACGTTACCATTGTGTGTTTTGTTAACTGCATTTTCATACCTTATACGCCAGCCTTGTAGCACTTTTCTTATGCGCCTTAACACCCTTGGCCCTTGGAGGATTTTTCTTGAGTATCATTATTCTGAACATCAGTATTGTCCTTGCACCTTGAACTTGTATGTTTGTATCACTCGTTCCTCCATTGTAATGTAACATTCCTTTATTCTTTTTCCAAAATCATTGAAAAAGACAAAAAAATCAAATATACCCCAAAAAGAGGAAGGGAAAAGTATTTTCTTTATTGGCAACATAATGAGTCACCCTTGGATAAATCACATCGGTCTGTTTTTTCATCAAACTATGGGATGTAGTATGACCTTAGGAAGCTATTCTCACTACAAAGAGTTGTGTCCTCCTCCGTTTGGTTATTCTTCCAAACATATGGAGAGTTTTCATTGCCTCCTGCTTCATAAACTTATGATTAATACCATGCTGCCTAAGTCTCATCATTTGTCGTTCTGTTTTCCAAAGGAATTTTCTACCGTGCCTGCGTCGACCCCTATGCAATTTGTCTCTTTCCCTCATACCCGACCATCCTGAATGTGAAATCAATGAAGCCTTCAGTCTGATCATCAAGATTATCTAGTCCATGACCGACGAGCCATCTAAGACCTTTGGGTAGTGAAGTTGTACACTCATATTACACTCCTAGCTTTGAGTTTGAAGATTTTGAGGTTGTTGCTTGAGCTCTCAAGACCTCATCTCCAGCCATCAGGCCGTATCAACTTCTAGAAGATAGATACTCTATATGTATATATTTTTGATTTCGAGATGTAGCTCCACTTTGTATTATTCGTTGCTACACTTTATATAGTTATTTGACATGGATCTACAGTGTATTTGATTGGTAGCCATGATTCTATTTTATCTCGAGCATGGGTATGCCTGCCTCGGTGAGACATTTGTTATTTTGCAGACGATGCCTCTCGGTTCTTGGTCCCTAGGCTCACTTGTTCGGCACATCAGTAAATATTGGTAATGTATTTAGTCCATCAGATGCTCTTCTGACCTCACACATTAGGGGGCATTTGCTATAACCCTAATTTTCACCATACATGATTACCTGGTATCAGGCCATCTTAGATCCCTTATTTGCCAAAGCACTGCTAAACAATTCTTTAAAAAACCTATTTTATAAGGTCCCACGTGCCCTACTCCATTATTGCATGTGTGTACACAATATCTGACCTCAAACAACCAACATGGATTGACAAAAGCACAAAAAAAGGAAAGTTGTCGACAAAACACACAGCTTTGGGTGAGTTAACTGAAACTCCTGGCCATGCATGGCCGAGGGTTCGTCCAAATACCTAGCTTCTTCTAGCCTATAAAGAAGGGTTAGGGGTCCTATTTGGAAGAGGAAAATAAGAGTAAAGAAACACTGCCCAATTGCAGATTCCCATTGTCCCAACCCTTTAGCCATCCTTGTGCAAAGAGAGATACAAAGCAAAGAAGTTGGAGGACATTTGAAGAGGAGCACAGGATCAGGATTTGCGGAGCAGTGGCCAGTCTCGACATTGTAAGTTGATTCATTAAAGTTAATACTAAAGAAATGATTTTTCCATCCCACTATATGAGTTCTTGATAGTTCATTAAATATATGTTTGAATCTCTAACCCATTAGTTTGTAGGTAAAATGCATGTGTAGTTTGTTACTTGTTTTGTATGCAGGTTAGCCTTGGGAGGAGAGATTCCAACAAGCAATCAAGCATGAAGAAGGATCGACATCGAACATCCAGAATGAGGTATGTTGGTCTAACCATGTATTTGCTAAAAAGAAATGGGGATTAGGTCTGGGGACAAAGGTAGAAAGTAGGTTTCTTTTGGTTATATCTTCATGCATAATATAACCCTATTTGCTAGTTCGTAGGGGGATTTCCCACCACAACATCGGTGAGGTCAACAATGAATCCACTTACTTGGGTGGGTCGATTCTTGGGAACTAGCTTGCCTGTGATCATATGATATGCGAGGCGCAATGCGCCAATCTGGATAGAGGCTACCTTGTAACATTGCATACCATTCTCTATATCTCCATAGGTTTCTTTGATTCGTTGTGCTAATTATCAGTCTAAGGTATTTCCAGGGTAAAAATCCTGTGGGTTAGGGCCCTGCATGATCAACCCTGTGATCTGATTGATCAAGGTCGGATCCATAGTGATGCGAAAATTCAACCATAAGTACCCTCTGTGGTAGCAGGACAAAAATAATTTCATGTAGGTGTTTACTTCTTAGTGTGGGCCAAAGTGCAGGATCTTCATTACATTAAGAAGTATGAATTGCATGAGGTTCTGGGTCCATCGATGAAGGATAATCTTTGAATTCTTACCTTTGGTCTTGGTCAAGTACTTATGCAGGGCCAACATGCTATAATATTTCCAGTCTCCAAGGTTGAAGTCACCAAATTTCAGTGTTGCGAGCTTATCCTTGTCGACGCAAACTGCGCGCACCCCTTTCGGAAGGTACGCAATGATCACGACATATTTGAACTGTTGGGGTACATTGTCACAGTTGATGGCACCACTCAGAGGGGGTAGATAGGCCGGTAGAATGATTGGAATCAGCTTGGCATTGGTGAGTTCATCTCTGTGCTTAGTACGTTTCTCATTGGCTGGCCGGGACTGACCAATGCAAGCAGTGGATGGAGAGGATTCCAGTACTCTCGTGGATGATGCATGTAATCCTATGGATAACCCTCTCTTTGAAATGAATCTGTCAGTTATTAGTTCAAGGAGAACCTCTGTTATGGATTCTTCAGTAGCGGTAAGCTCGTTGGACATACGTGCTCAGGATAAAATAATTGGGTTCACGCTAGTCTTAGATACTGCACTAGATTGAACAATAAGAGTGTAATGGGCACTGCATGCAATTGCTAGTATGCAGGATTAAAATTCTTAGTTGGAAAAAGTGTTCCTTGTTCATGGCGTGATGATATAAATAGGCACTCTTGGTAATGGTTTGCTGCAACGGTTATGAGACTCATTAACTCTTCTTATGTCCATTATGGCCTGGTCCAACAGTTTGGTGGCAAACCATAAATTCTTTTCCATCCATTCAGAGTAGCATTCAAATGGATATATCGGATTTCAATGACTATATTTCCTTGCCATAGCGAAGTGGCATATGTCGCTATTTTGATATCCCGACGAAGCTCCAATTCTATAAAGTTTCTTTCTGTGAGGTACCCTCTGGAAATTGCTGTAACTTCTCAATATTGACCTTCTTCTTACGTAGATTCCTAGCCTTTTTCCCCATGACCTTCGTCTCGGTGGTTATTTTCCCATTATGATTCTTATTTTCCTTGGGCATAGTCACTTCACGCTGCTGAAATCCTTTCCTAGGATTTAGGTGTATCACTTCTTCTTTAGCTTGGATAGAAATGTCAGCCTTATGTATGTGTTCAGATGTTCCTGTAGCTTCTATATCTTGACTTCTAGTGTCAAGTATCTTCGATCTGTTCTCTTGTTCTTCCATCAACTGTTTTTACAAGGGAAAAACTCTCTATGGCCAAGGGTAAACCACAATAGACAGGTATGACTGCAGAAATCAACTCAATTCCAACATGTGTTATATAAACTAATGTGAAATACGAGGAATAATCCTACCTTGATCTAATCATTTGATGTCATTCCACCATTGAAAACTTTGACCCAAAACTTTACACCTGAAAGAAGTTCTCAACAAACAAGCGATGCAAGTATATAGTGACAATATATAAAATGAGTTATCACATCAGATAGCACAATCCATTAATAAANAGATAGGCCGGTAGAATGATTGGAATCAGCTTGGCATTGGTGAGTTCATCTCTGTGCTTAGTACGTTTCTCATTGGCTGGCCGGGACTGACCAATGCAAGCAGTGGATGGAGAGGCTTCCAGTACTCTCATGGATGATGCCTGTAATCCTATGGATAACCCTCTCTTTGAAATGACTCTCTCAGTTATTAGTTCAAGGACAACCTCTGTTATGGATTCTTCAGTAGCGGTAAGCTCGTTGGACATACATGCTCAGGATAAAATAATTGGGTTCACGCTAGTCTTAGATACTGCACTAGATTGAACAATAAGAGTGTAATGAGCACTGCATGCAATTGCTAGTATGCAGGATTAAAATTCTTAGTTGGAAAAAGTGTTCCTTGTTCATGGCTTGACGACATAAATAGGCACTCTTGGTAATGGTTTGCTGCAATGGTTATGAGCCTCATTAACTCTTCTTATGTCCATTATGGCCTGGTCCAACAGTTTGGTGGCAAACCATAAATTATTTTCCAGCCATTCAGAGTAGCATTCAAATGGATATATCGGATTTCAATGACTATATTTCTTTGCCATAGCGAAGTGGCATATGTCGCTATTTTGATATCCCTACGAAGCTCCAATTCTATAAATTTTCTTTCTGTGAGGTACCCTCTGGAACTTGCTGTAACTTCTCAATATTGATCTTCTTCTTACGTAGATTCCTAGCCTTTTTCCCCATGAGATTCGTCTCGGTGGTTCTTTTCCCATTATGATTCTTATTTTCCTTGGGCATAGTCACTTCACGCTGCTGAAATCCTTTCCTAGGATTTAGGTGTATCACTTATTCTTTATCTTGGATAGAAATGTCAGCCTTATGTATGTGTTCAGATGTTCCTGTAGCTTCTATATCTTGACTTCTAGTGTCAAGTATCTTCGATCTGTTCTCTTGTTCTTCCATCAACTGTTGTTACAAGGTAAAAACTCTCTATGGACAAGGGTAAACCACAATAGACAGGTATGACTGCAGAAATCAACTCAATTTCAACATGTGCTATATAAACTAATGTGAAATACGAGGAATAATCCTACCTTGATCTAATCATTTGATGTCATTCTACCATTGAGCACTTTGACCCAAAACTTTACACCTGAAAGAAGTTCTCAACAAACAAGCGATGCAAGTATATAGTGACAATATATAAAATGAGTTATCACATCAGATAGCACAATCCATTAATAAACATTACAAACATGCCCATGTATACTAATCATATATTTGCAAGATATCGATAGGATGGGAAATGATTATTTCTATTAATAATTGATCAACGGAAGTATCAACATTACAAACTTCCGTGTCGACACAGTTCGAAACCAAGAAACCAAATTCCTTTCAATTGGGTCTCCACCACTTCAATCCTCCACCAAAGGAAAGCTCATAGCAAAGAGATAATGAGATCCTCTTGAAACTAAGGTAAGATATTGGGGGCTAAACATTGTGTTCAGACTTGAGGGACAAAGGGATGCAGACTCAATATGAAGTAATTTCTCCAGAGTAACTTTTCTCTCAAAGTTGAATGCTTTCTCTCCCTTTTTCCATAGCTTGAAATTGTGCTCTTATAGCCTCCAGAATGAAACTGAAGGGACAAGTTGGAATGTTTCTATTATATGGAAGGCCAAATATCAGAGATCCTTTGTCATGACATGGAAACCTGACCTCATTTTGTAGTTTTTGGTAGAAATCCTTGTATACGCAAGCTATAGTGGAGCATCAAGCGTATATGCATCTTGCAAAGCAGTTAGGAAGCGTATATGTGGAAAAATATATATTTTGGGCTCTGGATTTATCAAAAAGGGGTTGATAAGTCTACATAGGGAAATGGAAGAAGGCCCTCTATGCAAGATAGCAATGGTGAGGCAAATCTTGCTATAACAGATTCCCCCTAATGTGTGAGATCAGAGGAGTATCTGCAATGGATGAAATACATTATAAATAACCCAGAAGTGGAGTGGTAGAGAACCAGCTGGATGAACTCAATTTATCATTACATTATGTACTGAATTTTCATACATGGCTACAGAAAATACAATGCAGATCCATGTGGAAAATATACCAACAAGTGTTCATGGCCATGAGTAGACAAATATATATGTGGCTACAAGCCAATAACTATAATAGTCACAAACAAGGCCTAGTGAAACCAGTCTAAAAATCAACCTAAAGATATTTGTATACCATGGAGTACAATCTAATATCCCATGATTGTTGAAGTCAAATAGGTACTAGTATGATGAAATGAAAGCAACAACTCAGGAAAGTTGTGTCTACAAAGTGATGTCTTCAAGTCTTCAATACAATCCACCAATGGTGAAAGTATACATCATGTGAATAAATGAGTTGAGGTCAAACATGATGAGACATCATTTGATTATCGGTCATTGAGGTATACCATTAACAAACGTGAGACAACCTACCAATGGTGAAAGTAGGTATCAAGGCACTGAGTACATCTCTACAAATGTGAATAAAGAAGCTGGTGTCAAACATTTGAGAGATCCATTGATCAGAAGACATTGATGTATTCTCATCTGTCAATGGCAAGAGAGCCTGCCACTAATGGCTGCAAACCTCAAGGTACTCATAAAATCTAAGTCTCGTATCCAGAATACATGAGTTGAAGTCGATGGAAAGAGACCCGCTGAAAGGAGAGCATTAAGGCATCTCTCATCAGTCAGAACGAGGAGCAAAGTAGAAGCTTCATGATTTGGTGGAGATCGGATGAAGAACATGTTCATGAACCAATGAACCTGTGCATATTTCGTGTGTGCCAAATGCAAGTGGTACATGAAAAATACCCTCTGAATAATAGCCAGTGATGAAAATTGTTTGCAAAGGTGAGAAAACCACCAAATGCTAATGGCATCCAAGACACTGCACAAATCCCAAAGTGTGAATAGATGTCTTTCCATCGAACACAAGGGAAACCACCTAGTCAACAAACCTTCATGAAATTTCGATTGTTGGGTTCAAGGTGACCTATCAATGATGAAAGAAAGGCCAGGGTGCATCATAAGATCAAAGTATCATGTGATTCTGAGACAAACTGAGGGTATGGCCGACATGCAAAGTCAAGATTTTTGAGGAGTGGCCGACACAGGTTGATAGATTTCCTTTGAACAAGAGAATTAGACATATTGTGGAATCTAACATCATAGAATTAATGATTTGACAATTAGATGTAGGAGGCATCCATAACGTTCTCTATAGTGGTTGGAAGATTAACCAGTCGGTAGAGAAAATTATGTAGTGAGATCAGCTTCCTAAGGCCATGTTGAACCCAAAATTATGATGACGCAGGGACTCAATAACTTTGTGCTCCGTTCAAAGGTGACACGACTACTACCAATTACAATATAACACTCCCTTCCCGCCTGTATTTTTTTGTTTTTTCATAAAAAGTGAATGCTATGATACAGAGGAGGGAACAAGTGTTGCAAGTAAGAAAAACTAGTTCCAATAGTGGAATGTACCTATTCTCAATACAAGGAAATGTCTGTGAGAGATGGACACTCGGGGTGATGTTCCCTCTAGGGTATAGGGTGTCAAATTGCGAAGGATATAGACAAGGCTCTTCTTGGTTGAGGATGCAAACTTCTTGGGCCATGGTTTATAAAACAAAGCGAGAATCGGCTAAAGGCTCAATACTACAAGCAATGGCATGGGATGTAATCACAATTTAATGCCAAAAAATGTCCTTTTTTTATATCTTTTAGTCTACTTGGTGTGAAAAAGGGGTAAACTTGTGCCAAATAGATGTCTTTTCAAATCCAATTTACGAGTGTGAAGAAGACAAGTTCACTCGACGATCTTT
>JZKD02S0866744.1:207275-219540 GCA_000966675.3 Picea glauca
TTTTAGAGTCATAAGTTGTCGTGGGGTCAGACCAACTTTCTCGTAGGTCCCATCGGTTGTTATAGTTAACACCGGTTTTCGAGCTATTGCCTTCTAAAAGGTGTAGAGTTGTCAGGAGTGGTACACACACATCCACTTTTCAAACTTGTGATCCCACAAGGATGACTACTGAGTCTAGTCTTCATAACATTGGGATTTCATCAAATCCCAATCCCACTATAGTTAATTACACTCCTTCGACACCTCCAGCCACTACAGTTGCAGAGCTGGAGGCCTACACCGGTACTCTGGCTCGACTCATAGTCAATGTTTTGTCTTTTGCCTCTAACCCTTTTGGGGGTTTTGGCCACTCGTTGAGTTACAATGTTCAGACCATCCCCATGGCTACTATTCTGTTTTCTTATGGTATGCCAAGTTTCATTTCACAGTCTTCAACTTCCATCCTAGTTGTTGGCCATAACACTAGAATTGGACCTGGGGGCACCACACCTCCTTACACTCCCTTTCTGTTTGGTAGCTCTCATGTTCCCCAAGAGAATCCTAATGTAGGAAGTGTACCCTTTCTCTAACCCTGGGTCTAATCCTTCTATGGATGGATGGAGCAACCAAGTTGGAGGACAAGTTTCGCTCTATATCCCTATCCCCTTGGTGCCAAATTTGACCAATACTTTTGGCATAACAAATCCACTTCAATCCTATGGATTCCCACCCATAGGAAGTCAATATTATGTCTTGGGCACCCCCCAATCTGTATCTAATCCAGTTGGGGGTAGTTTTAACAACCCTCAGTTTGGAGCTAATCCAACTGGGGGCAGTTTTCATAACCCTTATCAGAACATTTCTGCTGCAATGATATCCAATCCATCTTTCACGAATCTGCCCAGAGGAGGGTCGTTTAATTCCAGACAAGGTGTTGGTCCTTACCAGAGCTCTGGATGGAATGAAACTCCTAATACTCAGTCTTTTGTAGGAGGATGGGGTCAGGTGCCGCAACCTCGTATTACCTTTCTGGCCACGCTTAATCTGCCAGATTTGTCTAAACTAATGAACAACCCGGTGAGTCATGATCCCACATGGCCCACTGTCCCCACCAAGATTTTGTCATACATTCCAAGTTTTTAAGGTAAGAACAGCGAGGACCCTGGTGATCACATCAATACTTTTCACCTCTAGTGCTCATCGAATTCTTTGAATTACGATTCTATTAGATTACGATTGTTTCAGTGCACTCTTATTGGGATTGCATCATAATGATATATTGAGCTACCTAAGGGAACATATGGGTATTTTCAATAGTTATTTCTTGCCTTCCTTAACCATTTTCAACTACCTATTCGTTATGATGTTGGCCTTGAACTTTTGTCAACTTTATGCCAGGGTTTTGGCACTCATATTTTTGACCATATCTAGGAATGGCGTAGGTGAAGACGATTAGTTAAGACTCCCATACCCCCGACCTTTCTTTTATAATGGTTTTTAAAATATTTACACGCTCCTATTTCAAAGGATGTTGCTACTTCCGGGGTCTTAAGTGAGGAAGAGGCCATTTTTAGAGCCCAACAATTCAATTTGATCTATGCCCAGTCAGGGATGTTATACCAACTTCTTCCTAACGCACCACGGTCGACTCATGATCCTAGACAGGGTATTGGGCTCCATGCTGATGGAATTGTGGAGTCCACCAACGTAAAGTCCGCAAACTTGGCAATGAAGTCTGTCGAAGGACCAGCTTCATCTGGACCCTCCAAACCCACCTAGTCGGTGGATGTACATTATGTACAGTCTTTGAAAAACCCAAATGGTGACCAACAACTAGATGGGAATAAACGAAAAAGGTTGAAATAATCGTAGAGATGGGAAGAATAAATCTAAGGACAAGAATAATAATGGAAAACAGAATGATAATGCTAGAGAGGGCATGAAAGAAAAGCGTAAGGTTAAGTTTCCTTTTAAACTTCGTACAGATAATCACCTTACACACTTATGCCCCAAACTTGCGAAAGCTACAAGGATTTTAAATATTCTACCCACTGTGCTAACAATTCCTTTTCCTCACAAACAACACTTAGCCTCGATTTCTTCGAATGCCAGAAATGCGTCTTGTGGGAGTCAAAACCCATCATCCCAATATGATGACCGTGTTTCTATCAATATGGTCGGCGCAACAATCGATATAGTCACTCGCTCTTGAGATTGCGTCTCTTCAAAAGGTAGTACTAGCCTAGAAGCTCCTCCTCCACCCCCAAAGATGAATTTACAGATCGAGAAACCAAAGCCACCACCTCATATTCTGAAAGGATTATTCAAGCGCTCTACCCATAACCCTAATTCTAAGGTTGCCTAGAATTACTCTATCGTTGAGGATCTAGTCCAAACACCTTGCGCGATGTCTTCTTTGGAGGTACTCCAGATGTGTCCATCATAGAGGAATTCCTTACTCTCTGCCTTAGGAGCTCTGGAACCTAGTGGCTCGAATATCATCAAGTTCAATGTCACGGACGTGAATCCTCGCTTACCTTACCATGTGGATTTCCAAATCCATGTGGAGTATTCTAAATATGCCATCAAACGAGCGGTCATTGATGAAGGTTCTGCCACTTGTGTGATGTCCTTAGCCTGTTGGAAAGATATTGGTTCTCCAACCCTTTCAAATTCGTTGATCATATTGACCACATTCGATGGTCATTCCTTCCACCCTCATGGTATTCTCCCCGTCTTTCTGAACTAGTTAGGTGGGAAGATGCTAGAAGTGGAAGTAGGGGTAGTTGATGCACCTCTCGATTATAACTTGTTACTAGGTCACACTTGGACTTATGCTATGGTCATCGTCATATCGTCTATTTTCCACATGCTTTATTTTCCTCATCAAGGGGAGATTGTGATGATCGATTAGTTATCCTTTGTGTACTCTAGTCCAAATGCATCTACTGGACCATCGATCTTTGTGGTCAACAATTCTCAGCCAACAACTGAGAATATCAGTGTCAGAATGTATTCTTCCCTCATGGGTACTTTCAAATTCTCAATGTTGATTCACCACATTTACACCATGTTTAGTATGCCCACTTCAATAGAGAGATCCATCCCTTTCCGCACTTCTTATTTCAGTGACCCTTGTACCCTACCTTCTCCGACTTCATCGATTGAAGGTAAATTGCATGATAGCATGGTTATGCCACTATAGGTAGAAGAGATTTCATATAAATCTATCCTTGACTCCTCTGTCGATCTCGATCATGTTCTCTCACAGACGGTCAAGGAGGATCTAATTCTCAGGCCCGTGTGGGCCACTTCATTATCTTTTTCACATGATTTCTTGGATGAGACTTTTCCTCAGGGATGATTTTAGGGGCTAAATTTCGCTCATGGGCTAATTTTCCATGTTTTTTCACAAAAGAATATTCGCTATTCTAAAAATGATTCGCCCAAATTCTATAGGATAAAATTATTTTACCTTAAAAATCGCCAAAATTTTATACAAACTATATAAAATCCTTAGAAATTTGAATATTTTTACAAAATTATCGCAAACCATTTTATAGTTGGCATATGAAGGATTAGTAAGATTCGTCAAGGTTTCTATATTTCAAAATAAATTTCCATCCTTAAAATAATCCTTTCTTTTCCTTCAAACCAATCCATCCTTGACGCCATGAATGTTTCTGAGAGACCTTGGGATGATATGCATCATTGGTCTTATTTTCTCTCAAGTCTTGAAATAATTGAACAAGATGATTTTAGATCTACCCTGAGTGAGATAGTCAGTCACATCGTAGTTCCACTTGATACACCTGGCATTTAAGCCTCAGGGAATATGGCAAGTATTTCTCCGACCGTCCAGATCAATATCTCTCGTACCCCTGGCAAGATTGAAAACATAAATATAGGTGCAGATTGTTTTCCAGAAGAGACTCTAATCTACACCAACCTCTTCAAAGAATTTCGAGATGTATTCGATTGGTCATATGAAGAGATGTCAGGGATCGACCCCCATATTGTCGAACATGAGATTAGGAATTACTCAGATGCTAAACCCGTTTGACAATGTCTTAGAGTTGTTAATCCTAGGAAGGCCCCTGCTATTAAGGAAAAGGTAGAGAAGCTATTTAATGTCGGCTTTATCTACTCAGTTCCCTTGACCGAATGGGTATCCAACCCCGTTCCCATGAATAAAAATCAAGGAACCATCTGCGTGTGTATGGACTTTCATGACCTGAATAAGTCATGTCCCAAAGATAACTTCCCCACACCTTTCATTGATTAGATTCTTGATGAGTGTGCAGGAAGCGAAATATTTTCTTTGATGGACAGATTTTCAGGATATAACCAAATCCAGATCAAATCGAAAGACCAACATAAGACGACATTCATATGTCCTTGGGGCACGTTTGCATACCAGAAAATGCCTTTTGGCCTGAAAAACGCCAGAGCAACCTTCCAAAGAGCCATGACTTTTTCTTTTCATGATCTCAAACACATAATCAAAGCTTACCTTGATGATCTTGTTGCTCACTCTCGCAAGAGAATGGATCATGCTATGCACCCTCGACTGGTTTTTGAAAGATGTCGCTACTACAGAATCCAACTCAACCCTCATAAATGCATATTTTTCCTTAGATATGGCTGTCTCTTAGGATTATTAGTCTCTGAGATAGGGATCATGGTAGATCGACTTAAGTTTGAGGCAATTTTTCAATGGCCTCCCCCGCGCATGATTAGACAGCTTCAAGGTTTACAAGGGAAAGATAACCTTTTTCATCGGTTTATTGTGAATTATGCTAATATCACTAAGGGTTTCATGCACCTATTGAAGAAAGACACCACTTTTATCTGGGATGACAGAGGCCAGCAGTCTTTTGACCCCTTAAAGAAAGCCTTGGTATCGTCCCCTCAACTGAAATCTCCTAATTACAGTAGAGATTACTTGTTGTATATCGCCATGTCTGAAGAGACCATTGGTATGGTTCTAGTTTAGGAGGATGATGAGATCCGCGAGCACACCATATATTATCTCAATCAAAATTTAGTCGGTCTTGAATGGAATTACTCACACATTGAAAAGATAGCTTTAGTTGTCGCCCGTGCAGTCCAACATTTACAACACTATATATTGCTTTGAAAAACTAATGTGGTTGTCGATGCTAATCTATTTAAATATATCCTCACTAGACGTATCATAGGAGGAAAATATAATAAATGGATTGTCATCCTACAAGAATTTGATCTTGACTTTGCTTCAGCCAAGTCCAAGAAATCACTATTTTTTGTAGAGCTAATATATGATTTCCCACAATTAGATAAAGATGTTATTCATATCGATTCATTCAAGGATGAACACATTTTCCTCATCTCATCGTCTGAACCCTATTATGGAGATATTGTTTTACATATTCAAACCTTGAAGTTTGCTCAACATATCTTGTGAGATGATCAACAACATGTTAGATACCAAGACAAAAAGTATACAATCATTGGAGACACTTTGTATCATCAAGGAATAGATAGCATCTTACGTCATTTCTTAACTCACAAAGAAGCCAAGTTAGTACTTAATGATTGCCACAAAGGGGCTTGTGGCGGTCATCTATCCGAGCTTGCAACAACCCAAAAAATCTTGCGAGTCGGTTACTTCTGGACCACCATCTTTAAAGATTGTATTGAAGCAGTTAAGAAGTGTCACCCATGCCCGGTGTTCACTTGAAAAATGCACTTGCACCTAGCCCCTCTCCACCCGGTCATTATTGTCTGTCCCTTCACTAAGTGGGGAGTATATTTCGTTGATTACAACCCAACTTCGGCTGGGGGGAATCAACACATTATCGTGGTTGTCGAATACTTCACCAAGTGGGTTGAAGCCATGACTACCATGAAATCTGATGGGAAGACTGCATCTTTTTTCATATTCAACCAAATTATCACATGAATCAGTATCCTGAGTGAGATTATCACTAATCATGCTAGTCATTTTCAGAATGAAATGATGATAGAACTAGCAAATAAGTTGGGGTTTAAACATGATCACTCATCTCCTTATTACCCCCAGGAAAATGTGCAAGTAGAGGCTGTCAATAAGTCTCTCAATACTATTTTGTAAAAAACTGTCAGTCGAAAAAATTCCAACTAGCACATCAAGTTATATCCCACACTTTGGGCATACCGAACCTCGGTTAAGACTGCCACCAATTTTTCTCCTTTTCAGTTGGTACACGGTGTTGAGTCAATACTTCCCATTGAATGAAAAATCCCTTCTCTCAAATTGGTAGTCGAGCTCCTACCTGACACTTCAGATTTAGAGCGACGCCTTGTACACCTAAAGAGTATCGATGAGCAGTGTCGAGACGCCATTATAGCTATTGAGGAAAACAAGAAATGTGTCAAGGTTCAGTACGATAAGTCTGTCTTTCCCCGGTTGTATGCTGAGGGTGAATTGGTCCTCTTGAATGACCAAGCCAAAGAACCGCTAGGGGCAGGCAAGTTTAAACCCATGTGGCACAGTCCTTATATCGTGCGAAGTGTTTTAGAAAAAGGAGCCTATGAGTTGGAAGCTTATGAAGAGAATAAATTGGTTGAGCCCAGAAATGGGCTCTACTTAAAAAAATATTACGCTTGATCCCTAGGCTTGGGTGAAACCCTTTGTATACTAATGTAAATTTAGTGTATATACACCTTTTCCCCTTTTTTGTCTTTGTCTTGCTTATCGAGTTTTCCCTTTTGTTTGTAGATGTCAACAAAATCCTTGGTCTATGTAGGATTCATAGACGGAGCCAGTCATCATACACGGAACTTATCTTCCACCGCTTGGGTGATTTACTTGTTCAAGGGTCTACTGGTGTCTTCAGGTGGCGTATGCCTAGGGCCATCCACGAATAATGTGGATGAATATAGCATTGTTATAGAATTATTGCGAGATGTTATCTCACATGGTATCCTCTCTATAGAGGTGTGCCTGGATTCTCAGTTAGTTGTACATCAATTAAATGGTCATTATCATGTGCATGATCCAACATTACTCCATCGATTCCTATGGGTATGTATTTTAGAACAACAATTCGATTTTATTACATATCTTCACATTCCTAGAAGTTCTAATCATATATCAGATGCCTACGTTAATTATGTTTTGGATTATCATTTGTCACATTAATAAAGAAAAGAAGACCATTAAATCAATGTACACATTGTAAGATATAAGTACAGTCGAAGATAAAAAAAATTATATTTCCAAAAAATATGGTGATTTATATTACAAAATTGGGGCTGAAACCCTCAAAATACATATACAGCCGATATACATGTCCTATGACATCTATGCCTATGGCATCGAATGATTCTCATGATAGAAAACCACGGCTTTGGCAAGATGTCGGAAGAGTCATACCCATGCTCTAGGTACACCGACAACCTGCCTCTGCATGGCTTCAAGTAAATCCTCCACCTGAACCATAGGAATCCTCTGCGTCAAACGTGACAGGTTGCCCTGCATGTTCTGAAGGAATATCTCCACCTCTCCTCCCACTACCTCATCTGCTCGGTGCCTCCACCTGTGTCATAGAAATACCTCTGGCCATTGCAGACCCACGTTTGCAACCACACAAGTATCAAGTTAATATTTAAAAACACCATCCGAAAAATATTTTTGTTCTTTTAAAATAAAAAAATACAAAAATGAAATATATAAATAATATATTGTTTACCTATGGAACCATAGGCGGCTCCTGGTGGAAGAAACATATCATAATCACCACTAAAATCAATTCCTGCATAGGGATAGTTGTCCAGAGCTATTATTTATCTCCCCCACTAGAAGAATAAATCATCATTGTAGGGTGTCACCACCCTACCTCCCCCCTTCTACCTCATGACCTCGACCCATCATGCCATAGTTGGATCACGTGGGAATGATCTCCACTCTAGGTCACAGGCTTGGGATCCGTTCTAAAAAGAATCTACAAAGGATAGAGGAAAACCTGAAGTTTCTCTTTTCCCCCTGCTTGCACTTTGTCAGCTGACCTTTCATGTTGGTCAAGAGTGAGGTACACCAATCATACATGGTAGGTATCTCACACTCCATTTCATAAAACATAAGAAATATCGATGCTTGATGAAGTGAGGTCGACCCTATACTCCTGGTAAGAATGAGCACAATAATCTTCAGGCGAAGGTTACCTATAGCCTGGATAGGGATTTGACTTCCCACCATGGGAGTCCCTGCAACACAATAGGCCTCGATGTATTCTTCGACCTTCATCCCTCTTCCGGCCCCCCGTGAATTAAGGTCGATGACCTCTCCTTGGTGTGAAACTCTTGTCAAGAAATAGATATCCTCTAGCTCGATCCTTAATGGTTGCCCATCAAGGATAAAGCTCTCGCTATCTGGATCCCAATAGCCCACCAACATTTCCAATAACCTCACTTGGGCCCTCATTCCTTTGAGAGCCCAAAACTNTAGATATCCTCTAGCTTGATCCTTAATGGTTGCCCATCAAGGATAAAGCTCTCGCTATCTGGATCCCAATAGCACACCAACATTTCCAATAACCTCACTTGGGCCCTCATTCCTTTGAGAGCCCAAAACTTGTATAGACCACATATTTTTAATGTCGCTTGAGTAACCAGATCCCTTTCCACTGCTACATCTACCTCTTCATGTTCTCTCTCCCTCCACTCCAACACCATTCTACAAAAACCAAATCAATTTTTGAGTTAAAAAACTATTTTTTTTTGCAATTTTTTGCACGTATACGCAGTTTATCCAAGAACAGTCACGGGTAGGACCTGATATACACCCCCCTATAGTTCACACAGGGGCGTATATCTAGTCGTATATGCGACATATTAGTAGAAACTCACGTATACCGAAAAACACAATTTGCACCCTTAAAAACTAAAAAAATGGAGCCCAATTCAAAATTGTAAACAATTGAATTTGAAGAGGATGGGATGAAGAGTTACCTGGACTAGAAGGCTTGCGATTCCATTTCCTATTTCTCCCGCGATTTTTGTTTGAATTCCGGAGGTATGTTAGTCCAAATTGCACTATTTTGGGTGAAAATGAAAATGACACAGTAAATTGTGATTTTATTACCATTTATAAAACATTTTTACCCATTTGATATAGTTTTATGCTATTATTTTGTCTAAACGACTAATTCAAAAATGGTTTTAAGCTGGCTTTTGTAGTTTCGACTCAATTTTCTTACAAATTTCAACGTCATGGTTGGCCATTCATATCCTCAAGTAGGTATATTCATAACCTAGCATATAGGATAGGTATTCACTACATCGTGCAGTCTTGCATTATCCTTCGATTACCACTTTTTACATCTTAGATACGAACCCATTTATTGCAACACATTAACCTCCATCTGCTATCATAGCATCATTAATAAATGGTAGTGACTTACCAAACATGGGTACCATAGTTAGAACCTCTTCGTCATTTGGTGCCCATGTCAAGATTTTCCTTAGGACCGGGAGTCCATTAGAATTCGACACGTGACTTTACAATGAGCCTCATTTCTCATTCATGTACACGTGACCTTATTACCCATGGACTCCCATAACACGAGTCTTAGTTAAGCTCTTTTCTGACTCGCTATCAAAAATGGAAAAGATCGTCGAGTGAACTTGTCTTCTTCACACTCGTAAATTGGATTTGAAAAGATGTCTATTTGGCACAAGTTTACCCCTTTTTCACACCAAGTAGACTAAAAGATATAAAAAAGGACATTTTTTGGCATTAAATTGTGATTACATCCCATGCCCTTGCTTGTAGTATTGAGCCTTTAGCCGATTCTTGCTTTGTTTTATAAACCATGGCCCAAGAAGTTTGCATCCTCAACCAAGAAGAGCCTTGTCTATATCCTTCGCAATTTGACACCCTATACCCTGGAGGGAACATCACCCCGAGTGTCCATCTCTCACAGACATTTCCTTGTATTGAGAATAGGTACATTCCACTATTGGAACTATTTTTTCTTACTTGCAACACTTGTTCCCTCCTCTGTATCATAGCATTCACTTTTTATGAAAAAACAAAAAAATACAGGCGGGAAGGGAGTGTTATATTGTAATTGGTAGTAGTCGTGTCACCTTTGAACAGAGCACAAATTTATTGAGTCCTTGCGTCATCATAATTTTGGGTTCAGCATGGCCTTAGGAAGCTGATCTCACTACATAATTTTCTCTACCGACTGGTTAATCTTCCAACCACTATAGAGAACGTTATGGATGCCTCCTACATCTAATTCTCAAATCATTAATTCTATGATGTTAGATTCCACAATATGTCTAATTCTCTTGTTCAAAGGAAATCTATCAACCTGTGTCAGCCACTCCTCAAAAATATTGACTTCGCATGTCGGCCATACCCTCAGTTTGTCTCAGAATCACATGATACTTTGGTCTTATGATGCACCCTGGCCTTTCTTTCATCATTGATAGGTCACCTTGAACCCAACAATCGACATTTCATGAAGGTTTGTTGACTGGGTGGTTTCCCTTGTGTTCGATGGAAAGACATCTATTCACACTTTGGGATTTGTGCAATGTCTTGGATGCCATTAGCATTTGGTGGTTTTCTCACCTTTGTCAACAGTTTTCATCACTGGCTATTATTCAGAGGGTCTTTTTCATGTACCACTTGCATTTGGCACACACAAAATATGCACAGGTTCATTGGTTCATGAACATGTTCTTCATCCGATCTCCACCAAATCATGAAGCTTCTACTTTGCTCCTCGTTCTGACTGATAAGAGATGCCTTAATGCTCTCCTTTCAGCGGGTCTCTTTCCATCGACTTCAACTCATGTATTCTGGATATGAGACTTAGATTTTATGAGTACCTTGAGGTTTGCAGCCATTAGTGGCAGGCTCTCTTGCCATTGACAGATGAGAATACATCAATGTCTTCTGATCAATGGATCTCTCAAATGTTCGACACCGGCTTCTTTATTCACATTTGTAGAGATGTACTCAGTGCCTTGATACCTACTTTCACCATTGGTAGGTTGTCTCACATTTGTTAATGGTATACCTCAATGACCGATAATAAAATGATGTCTCATCATGTTTGACCTCAACTCATTTATTCACATGATTTAGACTTGCACCATTGGTGGATTGTATTGAAGACTTGAAGACATCACTTTGTAGACACAACTTTCCTGAGTTGTTGCTTTCATTTCATCAGACTAGTACCTATTTGACTTCAGCAATCATGGGATATTAGATTGTACTCCATGGTATACAGATATCTTCAGGTTGATTTTGAGATTGGTTTCACTAGGCCTTGTTTGTGACTATTACAGTTATTGGCTTGTAGCCACATATATATTTGTCTACTCATGGCCATGAACACTTGTTGGTATATTTTCCACATGGATCTGCATTGTATTTTCTGCAGCCATGTATGAAAATTCAGTACATAATGTAATGAGAAATTGAGTTCATTTAGCTGGTTCTCTACCACTCCACTTCTGGGTTATTTATAATGTATTTCATCCATTGCAGATACTCCTCTGATCTCACACATTAGGGGGAATCTGTTATAGCAAGATTTTCCTCACCATTGCTATCTTGCACAGAGGGCCTTCTTCCATTTCCCTATGTAGACTTATCAACCCCTTTTTGATAAATCCAGAGCCCAAAATATATATTTTTCCACATATACGCTTCCTAACTACTTTGCAAGATGCATATACGCTTGATGCTCCACTATAGCTTGCGTATACCAGGATTTCTGCCAAAAACTACAAAATGAGGTCAGGTTTCCATGTCATGACAAAGGATCTCTGATATTTGGCCTTCCATATAATAGAAACATTCCAACTCGGCCCTTCAGTTGCATTCTGGAGGCTATAAGAGCACAATTTCAAGCTATGGAAAAAGGGAGAGAAAGCATTCAACTTTGAGAGAAAAGTTACTCTAGAGAAATTACTTCATCTTGAGTCTGCATCCCTTTGTCCCTCAAGTCTGAACATAGTGTTTAGCCCCCAATATCTTCCCTTAGTTTCAAGAGGATCTCATTATCTCTTTTCTATGAGCTTTCCTTTGGTGGAGGATTGAAGTGGTGGAGACCCAATTGAAAGGAAGTTGGTTTCTTGGTTTCGAACTGTGTCGACACAGAAGTTTGTAATGTTGATACTTCCATTGATCAATTATTAATAGAAATAATCATTTCTCGTCCTATCGATATCTTGCAAATATATGATTATTATACATGGGCATGTTTGTAATGTTTATTAATGGATTGTGCTATCTGAT
>JZKD02S0866744.1:224398-249465 GCA_000966675.3 Picea glauca
AAAAGTCAGGGTAGAAACCTAACCTATATGCTCAAGTTGATCCTCGGAAAAAAAAATTATGGGCCATCAAAAATTACCCAAAACTCCAACAAACTGTCCCAAAACCCAATCATATCCCTCCCATGCAACTCTTGAATCACTCTAAATGATTTTTGGTTTAAAGAAAATGATAAGGGAGGTCAAAAAAGTGACAAAAAGAGGCCAAAAAGTCTATAAATAGAAGTTGGCAGCTCATTATCACCATTGTTGATTTTGAAATTGACTCTAGAGCCAAAAGACCCCCTTTGATAAAAGTGGCGATTCTGGGAGCTACAGTAGATGAAACAAACTTTTGTCTAGACGAAGTAAGTACAAACTCTCTTATCTTGTATTCTAAGTCTTTTTTTTGCATTGGGTTTCATTTTTTAGGGGGGCATTGACCTTTAAAAGGTCGGCCCTAGGTCCATGCGGGCTGTCTCAGGATAGGTCGCATGTGCATTCAGGCAGAGTAAACTCTGCATGCATGTACACACGACTGTCACCATTACAACACCTGTGGACCTTCATTTTGAATGAAAAAGCCTTAGAAAGCAAGGGTTAACCCTCTTGAACCTTGGTGTTTTTCAGGATGTATGTCCATTGGAGAGAAAGAGAGCATGAAGAGGTTAGTAAGTTGGTCGGGGAAGACCCCAATTATGTGGCTACTTTGATGCAATGTGGGTTACTCAAGTTTTTCTTATGTCCTTTTATGTGAGGACAACCTAGGCTACTAAATTCCTTGGTTGACTACTGGCATCCAGATGCAGAGGCATTCATGTTAAGGGGGCAGTCACTGGTGCCCACAACTGAGGACATTTATTTTTTGACTGGCCTCTCCCAGAGAGGGGAACTAGTCAAATTTTGGACTTTTCCTTCAGGGTTGTATAACATAGCGGAATTGATAGGTCTATACTGTGCGGATGATACAGACCGCTCGAGCTCGTAGGTGCCTATAAGCAAGATCACTGACTTATCACTATAGGCAATAGTATTTCTTATTGGGTGAATCACTGGTTCTATGGCTCTACATCAGGCTTCCTGTGCACAGATGAACTGTACAATCCAGTGCTTAAATGCACAAATTTTTTATTGGAGTACCACGTTGCTTGAGTGTATGAAGAGATAGTTGACAGATTGTTGTTTGCAGACACATAAGAATTTTGGGTTCAGGGCCATTCTATGTTCATTCTTTCTTGAGAGAGTTTCGAGTTTTAGTCCTCGAGTAGTGGTACGAGGACATGAGGCCTCTCTTCCTGTTGTGTGTAGATGGGCAGTATTACTGCTGCGACAGGGTGGCGAAATGACCAATGAGTCCTTTGACGATGACTTCTTTATGTGGTTTTCATGATAGATCCCGATTATAGAGGATTACCCCTATGCCAGGATTGATTTCTTAAGAGACCCTAAGATACAAGTACCTCCTGGTGAGGAGCGAGGGGAGATGGGTAAGTCTCCACCTTTGTAGTTTTTTTTTTGTTAAACATATGTAATTTTTATGTTGTTTTTGTTATATATTTCATTTTTGTGTTATACTAGAGTATTTGATGGATATGGGTTCATTGTGTGCAGATGTGGGACCAGTGCAACCGACTGACTATGGAAGGAACATATGTTGTCCTTAGCCAGGGGCCACACCTGTCGCTGTAGGGGGACCAGCAGTAGCAAGAGATCTTCCAGCAGGGGAGGATGAGAAGGTATTGAGACGAGTCAAGCGGAACTTTACTGCACTCACTCGCATGGTCCTAATGGAAGAGATTGAGGACTTTCCACCATCTATGCAACCTCATGTAGTGGGGGAACCACGAACCTGGGTCCGGTTGTTTCAGCGTTTAGCCAATGCTGTGGACCAGTATAATAGAGCCTACAGGCCCTGACCTTAGCTAGAAATTTTTATGTGCCATGACCACTACTTGTATATATTTTTTGAGGGCATAAGCCCTGTGACTCATGATTGGTCATATTTTTGAGGTGCTTGCATCCATATATGTACTCTGGTTACTTTATGATATTATATATGTTTTTTTTGTCTTTTCTGTCTTATGTATCATGTGTGCAAAAAATGTATTTACATGTTTATGTGAATGTTCTTTCATATGTGTGCATAATGCCAATCTAAAATTTGATTAGCTAGAGTATCTGTAACTTGGTTTAATCTCCTAGGAACATGAAAATATGTAATATAATCAAATTTTCATTCTAAGAGACGTACCCTAAGGAATCGTCGGTGTAAAGTTGGATCATGAACCCGGTATACTCTGTTTAACTGAGACACAACCAGTTGAGCATCGAGAAAGACCCAGAGATGAGAGACACCAAATGAAAAAGAATCACGAAGAAACTCAATAACTACACTATAATCGATGACATTGTTTGTGGTGTCACCTAAGCATATACCTCCGGAAGATAATAACTGGCCTTGAGGTGTAAATATTACCCAAGCTACAGAGGCAAGCCTCCGAGTGTGCCGACTAGCACCATCTACATACCCAACAAACACATCGGAATCACTTGACATCTGCCACAGTGACAAAATATAATATCAACGACATGTTCATAACACTAAAAGAAACTAAAAAGTAATAGTACAAAGACTATACATATGTTACAAAATGTTACCCACAGTGACCTACCTATGAGTAATACTTCTTGAGGTAGAGCCCATTTCTAGGATCCACCAAAGAATTCCCTTCAAAGTCATCCAGATGATAAGTGCCCTTTTTTAAAACTTCTTTTATGATGAAAGGTCCGAACCACAAGGGTTTGAATTTTCCTGCCCCCAGGGGGTCCTTATCTTGGTCATAGACCAGGACAAGGTTGCATTCAGAGAAAATTCGAGGATGAACGGACCTATCCTACTGACACTTGACCTTGTGTTTGTGAGCCTCATTAACCAGGGCCGCATCACGATGTTTCTCATTGAGCTACTCAAGGTATACTAACCATTCTTCAAGTGGAGAAGTGTCTGGAAATAACTATACTGCCAACTTTAGAGATGGGATCTGACATTCGATAGGCAAGACTTCATCCAACCCATAAATGAGTTGGAAAGCTGAGAAACCAGTTGTAGTCTTAACAGAGGTTCGGTAAGTACATAATGCCAAGTATAACATCAAATGCCAATTTGACTTGGATGAGTTGATCGTTCGCTGTAGAATGGTCTTAAGAGTTTTGTTCACAACTTCCACCTGACCATTTTCTTGGGGGTAGTAGGGTGAATGTTCCTACCGTAACCCAAGATTTAATGTTAACTCGATCATCATCTAGTTTTGAAAGTGACTTCCATGGTCAATGACAATCTCCCTTGGGACGTCGAACCTTGATATTATCCATTTGAATAAAAAGAGAGTTGCAGTCTCTCCATCATCTTTAAACATTGGCATAGATTCAACCTACTTTGTGAAGTAGTCTACAACTACGATGATATAGTGGTGCCCCCTTACTGAAGGAGGGTTTCATGTCATGTAATCAATCCCCCACTTGGTGAAGGGACCAACTGTGATGACACGAAACATGGGAGTGGGATGTTCCCTCATCTTCCAAGAGAAGATTTGGCATGAGTGGCACTTCTTGACCGATTTGATACAATCTTTGATAAGTGTTGGCCAGAAGTAACCTACTCGTAGAATCTTTTGGGTTGTTTCCAACCCAGAAAAATGATCGCCACAAGCTATGGTATGAAAATTGTTAAGCATGATAACTTCTTTGTTGTGAGTGAGACATCAATGTAGGATGCATTCTACACCTCTCTAATACAATGTATCATCGAGTATGAGATAATTCTTAGCCTGATGGCATATGCGTCGATGCTCATGATGAGAAGCAGTGGTGGGGCACTTCAAAGACTAGAGATAGATAAGGATATCTCCATACCAGGGATCCGAAGAGGTGATCAAAAACATATCTTCTCTGATAGGAGAATCTTTGAGCACAAGATCACCTGACTCGACCGGAAGTTACGAAATAAGTTCTGCGAAGACCAATGACTTTTTGGATTTCGTTGAAATGAAATATAAGTCAAACTCCTAGAGGATCACTATCCATCTACTGATATTTCCACCTATTACCCATCGTATCAACATGTACTAAAATGGATTCACGACAACAATGACAGTGGTCTTACGAAACAGAACATAATGACAGAACCATTGAACAACATGAACTGATGCCAACGCAAGTTTTTCGATATGATAATAATTGAGTTCTGATCCTACAAGGCCTCAGCTCAGGTAATAGATAACATATTATAAGAACAAGTCATCTTCCTAAACTAAGACCATGCCAATGGTTGACTCAACTATATATAATAATAAATCCTTGTTATGGTTAGGTGACCAGAGCAGAGGGGCAGTTGTGAGTGCATGTTTTAATGTGGCAAAAGAGCATTGAGCGGCATCATCCCAATAAAAAGGAATGTCTTTTTTAAGTAAGCGCATAAATCCCTTGGTGATCTTAGTGTAGTTAGCGATAAAGCATCTTATAAAATTTTCCTTGCCCTATAGACTCTAAAGTTGAAGGATTGTGCGTGGGGGGCACAGCTGAATTATTACCTCAACCTTGAGAGGATCGACCATGATCCCTATTGTTGACACTATGAAACCTAACAATTGTCCTAATTTCATGCAAAATCTACACTTGTTTGGGTTCAAGCGAATCTGGAAGTAGCGACAACGCTCAAAGATAAGTCAGAGGTGTGTGGGATGATCTATTCTCTTGCGAGATCGATATGCTAAATCATCTAAATAGGCCTCGACTATATGCTTGAGGTCATGGAAAGAAAAAGACATGGCCCATTGAAAGGTGGCTCTAGCATTTTTTATCCCAAAAGGCAACTTACAATACGTGAATGTACCCCATGGACAGATGAATGTCATTTTTTGTTGGTCTTCGGGTTTGATTTTTATTTGGTTATATCGCAAAAAACCATCCATGAAAGAGAAGGCCTCACAACCCAAACATTCATCAATTATCTCGACAATGAATGGTGTGGGAAAATTATCTTTGCAATAGGCCTTGTTCAAATCACGGAAGTTTGTACATACACAAATTGTGCCTTGTTTTTTATTGACCGACACAGGGTTTGACACCCATTGGGTCAAATGGATGGGGTAGATAAAACTGGCTTTTAGCAGTTTCTCAACCTCAACTTTAATGGCTACTTCTTTCTTGGGGATAACTGAATGAAGATTATGCTAGACAGGCTTGGCATCTGGATACGTTGTGATTTCATGTTCAAATATTTTTGGATTGATGCCTGGCATTTCCTCGTAAGACAAGGAAAAAATTTCGCGGAATTCTTTAAAAAGATCTGTGTAGATTTAAATCTGTCTGGGGGAGTATTCAGCTCCGATGCAAACATTCTCCATGATGCTAGGGTTTCTGGAGATATTGATCGGTAAGGTTTCAGTGATAGTTTCCATATTACCCTCAGCATAAACCTCGTGTGTAGCTAAGGGATTAATGGTACAAGACCTATCTCCCATCATATTCAAGGTGAATTCTCCAACTTCGATTCTGCTTAACGCTGGGAGGAAGTATGATCTATGTTGAAGATATTCCCAGGGTTTGTTCGGACTAGTCATTGACTCAATTATAGCTTCATTAGAGGGAAAGACCAAGTCTAATGAATCCGTATGAGCAAGAGAACCCTGAGCCCAAATAGGCTCTAGAAGTGGATCAAAATATTGTGCAGGAGTTGGATCAGTGTTGGCTAAAGCTAGTTGGACTAAAGAGTACACTACTTTAGCTACGGACAAGGGAATGGACATGCCCGGGTGCCCTGTCCCATCCATCATGGTTGATGGCGAAGGAAGTATCCATGGATCATCGAAGTAAGTCATGCAGAATGACAAAACTTGAAAAATATCAACCTTATGGTGATTGGATATAAACTTGATATCGCCTTGAGAGGGTGGATAATCGAAGGTACCCATCAAATATGGGCACAAACCAACCCCTATGTTAACCACACATGGTTGAGGATTATCGATCATTGGGACCATGGATGCCCCCAATATAGGGTCAGGTCTGGAGAAAGACAATTGATCAATGGTCACTATCTAGCTCTCATGTGGAAACAACAAGACCTGGAAAACTGTAGCAACCATAGCTTGCATGGCATAAGTCTAACTCCTTCCTAACAAGAGGTTATAGTCGAGGGGAGCATCAACTACCTCTACCTCGACACACACAATCTTCCCTTCTAACTGCACAAGGAAAGAGGGAATGATGCCATGTGGTTGGAACGAATGACCATAAAAAGCAGTGAGGAGAGTAGGTGACGTAGAAAAAATGGGTTGGCCAATGGCCTTCCAACATGCCCGCGACATAATGCATGTCGAGGTTCCGTCATCAACCACCATGCGAAATATATTCTGAGTAAACATTTTTGTGGGATAAGCCACTACTATCTGAAACACTATGTGGTAAGGCAGACGAGGTTTTAGGTTGGTTGTATCCAGCATGATTTTACCTGGATTACAAGTCTCTGTAGATCCTAAAGTGGTTAACAAGGCTTTCCTCTAGGAAGGGCAACTTTGGAGGACCTCCAAAGAGGACATCACACAAGGGGTTTGTGATAAATCCTCCACCATAGAAGAGTTTTAGGAATTCCTTGTGTTTGGGTTGTGAGAATCCTTTTTGAAAGAACCTTTGGGGATGCATGTTATTGTTTCACCCAACGTCTTCTCAATCTGTAAAGGAAGAGATGGGATTTTGGGTTATTTTCCCTTATCAGAAGTGATTGGTTTACTATAGTCATGCGCTCTAGTCGATATAAAAGAATCACCCTTCACCATATATACATTCACGGATGTGGGGTTGGTTGAAGATGGAGAGATTCCTTGGCTACCCCCTTCCATGCTTACAGAGGCTTGAGTTAGAGTTTTCCCATGTTGAAATGGATTGGTTAACACAACAGGTTGTTGTTGCGTCACAAACGTTTGGGCTTCTGCAAGCTGAGGACATAGATGGGTCGGGTGGTCTTCCACACATAAGTTGCATGGATACCTCACCTTCCGTTTCTCATTGTTGTCCTCGCCAACATTATCGGTAGTATTTTTATCCCCCTGACCCTTCTTTCATTGTTTTTTCTTTCCTTCAGGCTGTTGGGTGGCCTTTGGATTAGTCGATTGCACTATGTGTACATCCTACATTTTGGTAGGGGGAGCAGCCAAAGCAGTAGTTTGGTTGGTCACTGTGTGTTGTATAGACAACTGTTGCAACTGCTTCATCAATTGCTCAGTGGGATTTGATTGTGCTAAACCAACAATACCATCGACATGTGGTACAAATCTCTGTCTGGTATTATCAAGTATTGAGCATGGCGCATCTGGAAAGATCTCGTATAATAAACTAGACTGAGAATAGATTAGCTCAAGTTGTTGATCTCTCATGATGGCATATTCTTCGTAAAATACTCCCGATGTTGCGACGTCTTTGGACAATTGTGGGACCAAAGACTTAAGAAACCACTCAAGCAAGAATGATGGTGGGACTGGTACCTTAATTAAACTCTTTCTGTGTCTCCATTCTCGAATGTGATCAAAGATATGGTCCTCTTTTGTTTGTGAGAAATTGGCCAGCAATTCGATGCCAATGTCGTATCTCACATGCAACTACAAATGGTTTAGGAAAACCATCGCCAGTTCACTGAAGGAAGATTATCTTGAGCGGTCGAGCTCAATGTACCATTTCACGGAACACCCAATGAGAGTACGTTGAAACAATCACAACTGTATGGAGTCGTCTTTCAATGAGTTAGATGAGCACCAAATATGTAAGGTAGTCATGTGATCCCCTGGATCTTCATTAGGCTTGGCTTTGAACTTTGGGATGTCCGAAGGCAACTTCATCGACATAGGATGCCATTGCGGATTGTGACAGATAGGGTCATTCAACAATCTTGTCAAGTCTGGAAAATGCAATGTTGCCAGGAAGGGTATTTTGGGTTGTTGGTGATAACCAAGGAAAAAGGGGCTTGGAGTGTGACTGGCACTAGGTTGCCAGGAAAAGTTCAGCTTTTGGCCCGGATTCTGGTAGAAACCATGGCCATGGCTAGCATATGGATTTTTCATGTGAGAAGACATCATCGACTGATTTTTGAAATAGGACATATATGGTTAGGCATGCATTACATTCGAAGGACTTTGGGAAGGATTGCTCCATGTCAGTCCCATGGGGATAGGCATAGTGATTTGTCCAGGGTTCCATTGATTATGAAAATAATTACCCCAGATTGGCATTCTTGATGAAGGAATGGATCCCTGCCAAGAATTCCAAGGCCTTGATGTGGAAGAAGTTCCTAGGTCTGCCCCCTGTGAAGGAATAGTACCCTACATAGGAATAGGTTGTCTGAAAATGGGGTTTCCCCCAGTTGGGAAAGTATTCGACGAGAAGGCGTCGTTACCAAACTCACTAAACAAAGAAAAAAGTGTTGAACCAATTGACATATTATGTGAAGGTGGTCATTGACTCCTCTCTCCAAATAAACTATGGTGTGCAGGTGGCACGATGGATTGTTGATGCACGCCACCGAGTTAAGGGGACGAATCAGGTATATGACCTCCCCCATAAGGGAAAGAATTAAAAGGAGCAGGAGTTCCCCCCATGTGTCTTTGTAGAGGAGTGTTAGATCTCCCTTCCCCCAGACCTGAAGTCTGTGAAGTGGAGTAGGAAAGTACAGGACTTGTACTTGAACTAGGCATCACGTATGAAAATGGAGGGCCTGTCACACTTGGTGTGAAATGGATTGTGGCCACCGCAAAAGACNGGACATGAGGCCTCTCTTCCTGTTGTGTGTAGATGGACAGTATTACTGCTGCGATAGGGTGGAGAAATGACCAATGAGTCCTTTGACGATGACTTCTTTGCATGGTTTTCATGATAGATCCCGATTATAGAGGATTACCCCTATGCCATGATTGATTTCTTAAGAGACCCTAAGATACAAGTACCTCCTGGTGAGGAGCGAGGGGAGATGGGTAAGTCTCCACCTTTGTAGTTTTTTTTTTTGTTAAACATATGTAATTTTTATGTTGTTTTTGTTATATATTTCATTTTTATGTTATACTAGAGTATTTGATGGATATTGGTTTGTTGTGTGCAGATGTGGGACCAGTGAAACCGACTGACTATGGAACGAACATATGTCATCCTTAGCCAGGGGCCACACCTGTCGCTGTAGGGGGACCAGCAGTAGCAAGAGATCTTCCAGCAGGGGAGGATGAGAAGGTATTGAGACGAGTCAAGCGGAACTTTACTGCACTCACTCACATGGTCCTAATGGAAGAGATTGAGGACTTGCCACCATCTATGCAACCTCATGTAGTGTGGGAACCACAGACCTGGGTCCGGTTGTTTCAGCGTTTAGCCAATGCTGTGGACCAGTATAACAGGGCCCACGGGCCCTGACCTTAGCTAGAAATTTTTATGTGCCACGAGCACTACTTGTATATATTTTTTGAGGGCATAAGCCCCGTGACTCATGATTGGTCATATTTTTGAGGTGCTTGCATCCATATATGTACTCTGGTTACTTTATGATATTATATATGTTTTTTTTGTCTTTTATGTCTTATGTATCATGTGTGCAAAAAATGTATTTACATGTTTATGTGAATGTTCTTTCATATGTGTGCATAATGCCAATCTAAAATTTGATTAGATAGAGTATCTGTAACTTGGTTTAATCTCCTAGGAACATGAAAATATATAATATAATCAAATTTTCATTCTAAGAGACGTACCCTAAGGAATCGTCGGTGTAAAGTTGGATCATGAACCCGGTATACTCTGTTTAACTGAGACACAACTAGTTGAGCATCGAGAAAGACCCAAAGATGAGAGACACCAAATGACAAAGAATCACGAAGAAACTCAATAACTACACTATAATCGATGACATTGTTTGTGGTTTCACCTAAGCATATACCTCCGGAAGATAATAACTGGCCTTGAGGTGTAAATATTACCCAAGCTACAGAGGCAAGCCTCCGAGTGTGCCGACTAGCACCATCTACATACCCAAAAAACACATCGGAATCACTTGACATCTGCCACAGTGACAAAATATAATATCAACGACATGTCCATAACACTAAAAGAAACTAAACAGTAATAGTACAAAGACTATACATATGTTACAAAATGTTACCCACAGTGACCTACCTATGAGTAATACTTCTTGAGGTAGAGCCCATTTCTAGGATCCACCAAAGAATTCCCTTCAAAGTCATCCAGATGATAAGTGCCCTTTTTTAAAACTTCTTTTATGATGAAAGGTCCGAACCACAAGGGTTTGAATTTTCCTGCCCCCAGGGGGTCCTTATCTTGGTCATAGACCAGGACAAGGTTGCATTCAGAGAAAATTCGAGGATGAACGGACCTATCCTACTGACACTTGACCTTGTGTTTGTGAGCCTCATTAACCAGGGCCGCATCACGATGTTTCTCATTGAGCTACTCAAGGTATACTAACCATTCTTCAAGTGGAGAAGTGTCTGGAAATAACTATACTGCCAACTTTAGAGATGGGATCTGACATTCGATAGGCAAGACTTCATCCAACCCATAAATGAGTTGGAAAGCTGAGAAACCAGTTGTAGTCTTAACAGAGGTTCGGTAAGTACATAATGCCAAGTATAACATCAAATGCCAATTTGACTTGGATGAGTTGATCGTTCGCTGTAGAATGGTCTTAAGAGTTTTGTTCACAACTTCCACCTGACCATTTTCTTGGGGGTAGTAGGGTGAATGTTCCTACCGTAACCCAAGATTTAATGTTAACTCGATCATCATCTAGTTTTGAAAGTGACTTCCATGGTCAATGACAATCTCCCTTGGGACGTCGAACCTTGATATTATCCATTTGAATAAAAAGAGAGTTGCAGTCTCTCCATCATCTTTAAACATTGGCATAGATTCAACCTACTTTGTGAAGTAGTCTACAACTACGATGATATAGTGGTGCCCCCTTACTGAAGGAGGGTTTCATGTCATGTAATCAATCCCCCACTTGGTGAAGGGACCAACTGTGATGACACGAAACATGGGAGTGGGATGTTCCCTCATCTTCCAAGAGAAGATTTGGCATGAGTGGCACTTCTTGACCGATTTGATACAATCTTTGATAAGTGTTGGCCAGAAGTAACCTACTCGTAGAATCTTTTGGGTTGTTTCCAACCCAGAAAAATGATCGCCACAAGCTATGGTATGAAAATTGTTAAGCATGATAACTTCTTTGTTGTGAGTGAGACATCAATGTAGGATGCATTCTACACCTCTCTAATACAATGTATCATCGAGTATGAGATAATTCTTAGCCTGATGGCATATGCGTCGATGCTCATGATGAGAAGCAGTGGTGGGGCACTTCAAAGACTAGAGATAGATAAGGATATCTCCATACCAGGGATCCGAAGAGGTGATCAAAAACATATCTTCTCTGATAGGAGAATCTTTGAGCACAAGATCACCTGACTCGACCGGAAGTTACGAAATAAGTTCTGCGAAGACCAATGACTTTTTGGATTTCGTTGAAATGAAATATAAGTCAAACTCCTAGAGGATCACTATCCATCTACTGATATTTCCACCTATTACCCATCGTATCAACATGTACTAAAATGGATTCACGACAACAATGACAGTGGTCTTACGAAACAGAACATAATGACAGAACCATTGAACAACATGAACTGATGCCAACGCAAGTTTTTCGATATGATAATAATTGAGTTCTGATCCTACAAGGCCTCAGCTCAGGTAATAGATAACATATTATAAGAACAAGTCATCTTCCTAAACTAAGACCATGCCAATGGTTGACTCAACTATATATAATAATAAATCCTTGTTATGGTTAGGTGACCAGAGCAGAGGGGCAGTTGTGAGTGCATGTTTTAATGTGGCAAAAGAGCATTGAGCGGCATCATCCCAATAAAAAGGAATGTCTTTTTTAAGTAAGCGCATAAATCCCTTGGTGATCTTAGTGTAGTTAGCGATAAAGCATCTTATAAAATTTTCCTTGCCCTATAGACTCTAAAGTTGAAGGATTGTGCGTGGGGGGCACAGCTGAATTATTACCTCAACCTTGAGAGGATCGACCATGATCCCTATTGTTGACACTATGAAACCTAACAATTGTCCTAATTTCATGCAAAATCTACACTTGTTTGGGTTCAAGCGAATCTGGAAGTAGCGACAACGCTCAAAGATAAGTCAGAGGTGTGTGGGATGATCTATTCTCTTGCGAGATCGATATGCTAAATCATCTAAATAGGCCTCGACTATATGCTTGAGGTCATGGAAAGAAAAAGACATGGCCCATTGAAAGGTGGCTCTAGCATTTTTTATCCCAAAAGGCAACTTACAATACGTGAATGTACCCCATGGACAGATGAATGTCATTTTTTGTTGGTCTTCGGGTTTGATTTTTATTTGGTTATATCGCAAAAAACCATCCATGAAAGAGAAGGCCTCACAACCCAAACATTCATCAATTATCTCGACAATGAATGGTGTGGGAAAATTATCTTTGCAATAGGCCTTGTTCAAATCACGGAAGTTTGTACATACACAAATTGTGCCTTGTTTTTTATTGACCGACACAGGGTTTGACACCCATTGGGTCAAATGGATGGGGTAGATAAAACTGGCTTTTAGCAGTTTCTCAACCTCAACTTTAATGGCTACTTCTTTCTTGGGGATAACTGAATGAAGATTATGCTAGACAGGCTTGGCATCTGGATACGTTGTGATTTCATGTTCAAATATTTTTGGATTGATGCCTGGCATTTCCTCGTAAGACAAGGAAAAAATTTCGCGGAATTCTTTAAAAAGATCTGTGTAGATTTAAATCTGTCTGGGGGAGTATTCAGCTCCGATGCAAACATTCTCCATGATGCTAGGGTTTCTGGAGATATTGATCGGTAAGGTTTCAGTGATAGTTTCCATATTACCCTCAGCATAAACCTCGTGTGTAGCTAAGGGATTAATGGTACAAGACCTATCTCCCATCATATTCAAGGTGAATTCTCCAACTTCGATTCTGCTTAACGCTGGGAGGAAGTATGATCTATGTTGAAGATATTCCCAGGGTTTGTTCGGACTAGTCATTGACTCAATTATAGCTTCATTAGAGGGAAAGACCAAGTCTAATGAATCCGTATGAGCAAGAGAACCCTGAGCCCAAATAGGCTCTAGAAGTGGATCAAAATATTGTGCAGGAGTTGGATCAGTGTTGGCTAAAGCTAGTTGGACTAAAGAGTACACTACTTTAGCTACGGACAAGGGAATGGACATGCCCGGGTGCCCTGTCCCATCCATCATGGTTGATGGCGAAGGAAGTATCCATGGATCATCGAAGTAAGTCATGCAGAATGACAAAACTTGAAAAATATCAACCTTATGGTGATTGGATATAAACTTGATATCGCCTTGAGAGGGTGGATAATCGAAGGTACCCATCAAATATGGGCACAAACCAACCCCTATGTTAACCACACATGGTTGAGGATTATCGATCATTGGGACCATGGATGCCCCCAATATAGGGTCAGGTCTGGAGAAAGACAATTGATCAATGGTCACTATCTAGCTCTCATGTGGAAACAACAAGACCTGGAAAACTGTAGCAACCATAGCTTGCATGGCATAAGTCTAACTCCTTCCTAACAAGAGGTTATAGTCGAGGGGAGCATCAACTACCTCTACCTCGACACACACAATCTTCCCTTCTAACTGCACAAGGAAAGAGGGAATGATGCCATGTGGTTGGAACGAATGACCATAAAAAGCAGTGAGGAGAGTAGGTGACGTAGAAAAAATGGGTTGGCCAATGGCCTTCCAACATGCCCGCGACATAATGCATGTCGAGGTTCCGTCATCAACCACCATGCGAAATATATTCTGAGTAAACATTTTTGTGGGATAAGCCACTACTATCTGAAACACTATGTGGTAAGGCAGACGAGGTTTTAGGTTGGTTGTATCCAGCATGATTTTACCTGGATTACAAGTCTCTGTAGATCCTAAAGTGGTTAACAAGGCTTTCCTCTAGGAAGGGCAACTTTGGAGGACCTCCAAAGAGGACATCACACAAGGGGTTTGTGATAAATCCTCCACCATAGAAGAGTTTTAGGAATTCCTTGTGTTTGGGTTGTGAGAATCCTTTTTGAAAGAACCTTTGGGGATGCATGTTATTGTTTCACCCAACGTCTTCTCAATCTGTAAAGGAAGAGATGGGATTTTGGGTTATTTTCCCTTATCAGAAGTGATTGGTTTACTATAGTCATGCGCTCTAGTCGATATAAAAGAATCACCCTTCACCATATATACATTCACGGATGTGGGGTTGGTTGAAGATGGAGAGATTCCTTGGCTACCCCCTTCCATGCTTACAGAGGCTTGAGTTAGAGTTTTCCCATGTTGAAATGGATTGGTTAACACAACAGGTTGTTGTTGCGTCACAAACGTTTGGGCTTCTGCAAGCTGAGGACATAGATGGGTCGGGTGGTCTTCCACACATAAGTTGCATGGATACCTCACCTTCCGTTTCTCATTGTTGTCCTCGCCAACATTATCGGTAGTATTTTTATCCCCCTGACCCTTCTTTCATTGTTTTTTCTTTCCTTCAGGCTGTTGGGTGGCCTTTGGATTAGTCGATTGCACTATGTGTACATCCTACATTTTGGTAGGGGGAGCAGCCAAAGCAGTAGTTTGGTTGGTCACTGTGTGTTGTATAGACAACTGTTGCAACTGCTTCATCAATTGCTCAGTGGGATTTGATTGTGCTAAACCAACAATACCATCGACATGTGGTACAAATCTCTGTCTGGTATTATCAAGTATTGAGCATGGCGCATCTGGAAAGATCTCGTATAATAAACTAGACTGAGAATAGATTAGCTCAAGTTGTTGATCTCTCATGATGGCATATTCTTCGTAAAATACTCCCGATGTTGCGACGTCTTTGGACAATTGTGGGACCAAAGACTTAAGAAACCACTCAAGCAAGAATGATGGTGGGACTGGTACCTTAATTAAACTCTTTCTGTGTCTCCATTCTCGAATGTGATCAAAGATATGGTCCTCTTTTGTTTGTGAGAAATTGGCCAGCAATTCGATGCCAATGTCGTATCTCACATGCAACTACAAATGGTTTAGGAAAACCATCGCCAGTTCACTGAAGGAAGATTATCTTGAGCGGTCGAGCTCAATGTACCATTTCACGGAACACCCAATGAGAGTACGTTGAAACAATCACAACTGTATGGAGTCGTCTTTCAATGAGTTAGATGAGCACCAAATATGTAAGGTAGTCATGTGATCCCCTGGATCTTCATTAGGCTTGGCTTTGAACTTTGGGATGTCCGAAGGCAACTTCATCGACATAGGATGCCATTGCGGATTGTGACAGATAGGGTCATTCAACAATCTTGTCAAGTCTGGAAAATGCAATGTTGCCAGGAAGGGTATTTTGGGTTGTTGGTGATAACCAAGGAAAAAGGGGCTTGGAGTGTGACTGGCACTAGGTTGCCAGGAAAAGTTCAGCTTTTGGCCCGGATTCTGGTAGAAACCATGGCCATGGCTAGCATATGGATTTTTCATGTGAGAAGACATCATCGACTGATTTTTGAAATAGGACATATATGGTTAGGCATGCATTACATTCGAAGGACTTTGGGAAGGATTGCTCCATGTCAGTCCCATGGGGATAGGCATAGTGATTTGTCCAGGGTTCCATTGATTATGAAAATAATTACCCCAGATTGGCATTCTTGATGAAGGAATGGATCCCTGCCAAGAATTCCAAGGCCTTGATGTGGAAGAAGTTCCTAGGTCTGCCCCCTGTGAAGGAATAGTACCCTACATAGGAATAGGTTGTCTGAAAATGGGGTTTCCCCCAGTTGGGAAAGTATTCGACGAGAAGGCGTCGTTACCAAACTCACTAAACAAAGAAAAAAGTGTTGAACCAATTGACATATTATGTGAAGGTGGTCATTGACTCCTCTCTCCAAATAAACTATGGTGTGCAGGTGGCACGATGGATTGTTGATGCACGCCACCGAGTTAAGGGGACGAATCAGGTATATGACCTCCCCCATAAGGGAAAGAATTAAAAGGAGCAGGAGTTCCCCCCATGTGTCTTTGTAGAGGAGTGTTAGATCTCCCTTCCCCCAGACCTGAAGTCTGTGAAGTGGAGTAGGAAAGTACAGGACTTGTACTTGAACTAGGCATCACGTATGAAAATGGAGGGCCTGTCACACTTGGTGTGAAATGGATTGTGGCCACCGCAAAAGACGGGATTGAACCACTGTGCGATGTAAAGGAAGTAGAGTCCATGGTGGCTCGGACCAATGACGGTGGGTTAGGAGGTTGAAACTCTCCTGTGGTGACAACCATAGTGGGAATTGAAGAATTCCCAGAAGGAGTAACAACATTTTCTTCCCTTTTTGTGTGCAACATTGTCTGGCACTCGTAAGGATGAATCAGTACGATGGTGGGTGTCGAAAGATCAGTGTTGGAGGTTTCAACCAATCCAAAATCTTGCACTCCAAGGTCTAAAATGGTCTATTCCTCTGGATGTTGGTCGAGCACAATTTCTTGTGACCCAATCACTTCAAAAGACCCTTGTTGGTCTAGCTTTCACCTTAGTGGTGGCGGGGGTGACTCCAGTGTAACCGGAGGCAGGCCAAGAATCCTTCGTGACCGGAAAAGCTTGTAATCCAAAACTATGTGAGAAGATCAAAGACACACTAGGGTATTCTAACTGTTCAAAAACAACATGCACTAAAAAAAATCCCTATAAGATAAGACAGGAAAACACTAAATTAATTGGAAGAATAGTTACAACAACCAACACTAGAGCAACTTACCGATGCAAGTGCAACTCAAAAAAAAAATCACCCTCCAGGTATACTCTACAAAGCATGTCCTGATGTCTATCCTAGGTACCATGGTATACCCCCGCAGTCACCTGTGTATGTCCCTAAAAAATATAGGAAACTAGGTTGCCAACGTGCAAACAATCACTAGGCAGGTATAGTCGAAAGTCGGGTAGACCACAATGAGCAAGGTATCAATCCCGAAACCTATCAAGGGTATCAAAATCAAGTGGTCTGGAAGAAAACTGAGGACCTCAAATTGATTCAAGACCCACGAAGCCCCGTGGCAAATGCAATTGACATAATCTCAAAACAAGCCCTCTATATGTGCTCTCCACTACGATTGGTCCAACTTTTGAGGGGTTATGTTTGCTACCTTTCTGCACGCGACCTCGTGTTTATCCCCTGTGTTAGAGGGGGTCCTAGATAAATTTCACGATACTGGACTTGGACACTCCCTAACTCAGACCAATGTTTGATTTTAATGGCCTTGAAGAGTTTCCTCTCCAACCTAATCCAAGGCCCTAATACTGAACTAGTTGGTTAACCCTACAAACATAAAAGTCTAATAAATTTTAGATTTAGCATTAATTTTATGGATTGTATTTTTTCAAAGGGTATGAAAGTGAAACTAATGATGTTTGAAAGATGAAAGTAAAAAATGAACAGAAAGATGGAAACAAAAAATTTCACTTAATGCAAATTTTCAACAACTTTTCATTTTTTTTTTTTTTCTAAGATCTTTTGAATCAACAAACTTAAAGAAGGATTTCACTCAAATACGAGCTACTTATGATCTAAGTAATCTATCAATAACTTAAGAAAACAAATATTTATCCCTGGCTACTAATGCAAAATCACACTTTTCAACCAAACAAGAAAATGAAAGAGATTTTTTTTTTATTTAAATGTTGATAAAGCAAAAAGGAAAAATACCAACAAGTCAAAAACCAAGAAAAAACTTTTGTCCTAATTGCAGATCGCAAAGAATCACTTCAAGAAATCACTCACTAGCAACTTAAAAAAGGACTCTCACACTTGTCTAAAAACCCTAAAGAAAATTTTTTAATGACAACTTTTAAATCAAAAAAGCAAGCTAAGGCTAAGATCAACCCTAAGCTACTGACTTCTAGGAAAAAGATTCAGAAACATGAGAGGTATAACTCTTTTCAAGGGAAAGGATGACTGCCTTACCCTCAACAAAACCTATCTTGCACTGGCACACTACTGACAATCCAACAGCAAGTGTGTGCACGCAAGATGTGTAGAGCCAGAGGGCGTGTACACATGTTCTAAACTTCTACAGGCCGCGTGTATCTCTAAAACTCTGAAACAAATAAAAACAGATAATCCAAACCAGGAAGAGACCACTCATATTGAAAACCATGATCTCTTGAAGGCTTAGACACTCTTTAATAGAAAAAGAAAACATTGTAAGGAAAAAATACATAAAACAAACCAATCTGAGATGAGACTGCACACAACCAAGACTTAGAAAGAGTTCTAGAAAACCCCTGAGAATGACTGATTCTGACAGGGAAGAGGATGATTGCCTCAAAATTTTTTTGGAATTTACAGGTTACTGCTACTTCTTCAGCTAGCATTTACACGCAGGTTGTAAGAGAGTAGGGTGTGGGTACACGCGTGAAAAACTTATGTAGGCCACATGTACCTCTGTGGGTCTCAAAAAAACATAGTCAATCAAATAATAGAGATAGCTGGTATGGAAAACCAGACTCTCTTCTAGCTCAGACTTTGCAGAAACTTCAAAAAATAGGAAAGAAAACCAGTCTTTTAAAACTACCCAAAAAATACTCCCAGGAACCCTAGAGACTTCCCCAGTATGGTCACCAATTTTTTTATGGTGGGAAATCCCCATATGGACTAGCAAATAGGATTATATTATGAATGCAGATATGACCAAAAGAAACCTACTTTCTACCTTTGTCCCCATACCTAATCCCCATCTCTTTTTCAGCAAATACATGTTTAGACCAACATACCTCATTCTGGATGTTCGATGTCGATCCTTCTTCACGCTTGATCGCTTGTTGGCATCTCTCCTCCCAAGGTTGATCTGCATACAAAACAAGCAATAAACTACACAGGCATTTTACCGACAGACTAATGGGTTAGAGATTCAAACATGTATTTACTAAACTATGAAGAATTCATATAGTGGGACGGGAAAAGCATTTCTTTATTATTAACTTTAATGAATCAACTTACAATGTCGAGATCGGCCACTACTCCGCAAATCCTGATCCTAGGCTCCTCAACAAATGTCCTCCAAATTCTTTGCTTTGTATCTCTCTTTGCACAAGGATGGCTAAAGGGTTGGGACAATGGGAATGTGAAATTGGGCAGAGTTTCTTTACTCTTATTCTCCTCTTCCAAATAGGACCCCTAACCCTTATTTTATAGGCTAGAAGAAGCTAGGTATTTGGATGAACCATCGGCCATGCACTACCAGGAGTTTCAGTTAACTCACCCAAAGCTGTGTTACATCGGAAACTTTCCTTTTTTCATGATTTTTTCAGTCCACGTGAATTGTTTGAGGTCAGATAGCGTGTACACGCGTGCAGTAATGGAATAGGGCATGTGGGACCTTATAAAAGAGGTTTTTTAAAGACTTGTTCAACAGTGCTTTGGAAAAGAAGGGATCTAAGATGGCCTGATGCCAGGTAATCATGTATGTTGCAAATTAGGGTTATAACAACTAGGAAGTGCGCAAAAGGATGGGCGAAGTACCTCATGAACCAGCTAGAGCTTGATTGTAGACGAGCACAGGACCAAGGATATGAGTTCCACTTTAGATGACTTCTCATATTGATAGCTTTCATTGCATGGGAGATGCCAGAAGGTGAAACCTTCCTAGACATCGATCCCTTTGAGCCTTTAGCTACGAAGTTCAGTACCTTGTGGTACTCGAGTGATATGAAAAAGAAGTGGAAATCCAATGTCATCTTCCATGCCTACTACAATAAATTGAATATCGCAATACAGTCTACACCGCGCATCACTCCAAACACCCTCTACGGGTTTCGACCCTTGATGAAGTTCAACATAGATAGGCACTTTATATACATCATAGTGTGTGCTAATGAACACAAGCAACAGTTACAGTCCTATTATAAGTTAATAGAAGAATACTTGGAAGAAATCACCAAGGAGTGGTTGAGAAATCTCCTCATCTCAGCAGACCCCATGGAGATTTCTGAAATCGACAGTCCAAAACTTGTGCATAATACCCCTGGACCAATCAATACCAAGGAAGATGAAGAAGTTCAATATGTCAACAGTACTTCTACGAATACCACTTCGATCTCACCTACGTAGGTAGGTGATGGTGGAGAGCCAAGTAACATAGAGGTCAAGAGAAATAAAGGCGAAGTTACACTATCTAGAGAGGAGGAGGATCCCTCCAAAGAAAGAAAGGTTACCCCACCAAATCCTTCATCCAGGAAGAAAGATAAGGTAAACAAAATCAAGTTTGAGATTGTTTCACTTCGAATGACTTCGACTTCATAATCGCTACCCTGAATGATACTTCACTAGAGATAGAAGAAAAACAGGAATCCAAGTAGGAGGAAGTGTTCAGTCACATCAGGGACGAGCTTCAAGGGGTACAGTAAGCAATACAGTCTAGTCACGCAGTTTACAGTGTACCCCTACCATCAAGAACAACAGAATTAGGTGATGATCCATCCCAACTACATCGGATTGTTGATACAGTTGAAGATCGGTTGTAAAGATATCAAGAAGAGATAGCACAAACCACCCAGGCTTTAGCGCAAGTTTAGAAAGATTTTGAGGACCACAAAAGTACTACAGAAAAGGAAAATCTTGCTCTACAAGAAAAATGGGATGAAGAGAAAGAAGCGCTATAGAAAAACAAGGAACATTTTCACGCAAAGAAACTCAAAGTATGGGAAAGGGTTCACAGTGCACTTCACTCTGTGACAGTCATAGAAGTGAAAACTGAGGAACGAGCCCCACAGCAAGTGGAGCAACTTGAAGAAGTAATCCAATAGCTTCAACAACGCATTGAAGATCTGGAACTTAATACCATGACCGAAACTCCTCAAGAAATTAGAGATCTAAGAGAGGCAACTACTCGCAGTGCAGTTGGTAGAATGAAATCCCTAGCCTTAGAGTGCAAGCAGTTGAGCTCCAGGAGCACTCAGACATATGAAAATCTCACAGAAAATACAGAATTATAGGCACTAGAGTCGTAGCTCCAGGAAGCAAAGCAGCATGCAGATACGCTACATGAACAGTTGAAGGTCTTAACACCAGTTGAAAGAATGAAGAGGATCCCAGAGCAATGCATGGCCCAACAACAGATCCACACTATCAAGAGAAAAGCAATGGAAGTCTCTCAATGACTTCAACTAGTTAAAGAGAAGGCATGTCAACTGTTCACAGAAGTTGAAAGCCAAGCAGCCAAGCTAGAACAGGTCATCATCACCGTAGAACAACACCTAGAAGGGCTAGTCAATGACACACTCATCTAGGATTTCACTAAGAAAGAGGTCGTATCATTCCAGAAGGTCGAAGTAGCTCAAGCCAAGCTCGAGGAATTCGAGGTAGAATTACTTAGACCAAAGTGACTCAGGACGAGTCGTAGGTGAGTGTTGGGGGCATGTTGGCCCTTGACCAAGTTTTGGGAGCACTTGGTCATATTTGAATATTTTTGGGACTTCGACAACCTATCGAATATGGAGCGCCAGACAAAGCAGACATTGCAAAATCTCGGCCCACTTTTGGATCCCTTTTTGGGTTTTGGGAATATATAATGGAAAAAGGGATGTCGGCCCATGGGTTTACCCATGCTTAGGCCCATTTTGTAAATGTATAAATAGAAGTCTAGGAATCTAGTAGAGTATCTTTTTTATCTATGTGATATAGGTTAAGTGCCAAGAGGGAATATGTGTAATCGAAGTGTTGTGCATTCTATAGGCTTGCAGAGCCTAGTGTAGGTCCCTGTGTGAAGGTATATAAGGCTTTGTACTGAAAGGAAAGGAAGAAGGACCTAGAAAGCTACACAGATCTTATGTCCTATGTGTAGTAAGGGTTTCTAAGGCTATGTGCTTATAACCGATTAGCTGAAGATAATAAAGAAGAAGAGTTGGTGGACGTAGCCCTAGGGTGGGGGTGAACCACGTAAATATGTGTGTTATGCTATGTGATTTGACTTGATGTGTTTATCTCTTCTTTTCCTAAAGTTATTTGATATATTTAGATAGATCTACTTATTCTTTGTTCTTCGTTAGATGTGTATGAATAGTAGATCTAATATGTATGAAGATGCTTAGTGTTGATCTACTGGATCTGATCTATTTCACTGTTCCTAAGTGTTGAAATACCTTGGATCTAAGTGAATGTTGCGATGCTTTGTGTTATCTGAAAAGTATAATAAGGGTTGAATACTGATGAATGATCAATTCTAAGTGCTCTGTAAGCGATATAATCACAGATCTGTTTCCAAGCCAAGGTTACAGACACCTGAGTCCTGCAACCACCCCTACTTCTACCTCGGGTGAGACTTCATCTTCTTCGTAGGTGTTTTCGAAAGGGTCGGTAGTTAGGGTTTTGTTAGTACATTGTTGGAGTGTTGAACCTTGGGTCTGCCCCTGTGCCAACACCCAATTATGGTCACCAATTCTGATGTAAGAGGGAAAACCCCCTATGGACTGCACTAGGGTTCTAAAGTGCATGCAGAGCTAACCGTCTAAAGTCTCCTACTTTTAACAACTATCTGGACATTACCCCACAATCATACATAAAAATAAAAATATAGGGATCTGGTAATCCTAGATTAAACTCTGTGTCTGGTGTCGATCCCTTTGTGCTCGGTTGTTTCCCAACTGCAAGTCTCCTCCCAAGGATGAACTGCATTCACCAAAAGACAAACAATAAACAACAATAATGCATTATATATATGGATTAGTGGGTTAGATATCATAACAAAAACACAAATAAATCATGAAGAGTGAAGACATCATTTTGTGGGACAGAAAAAGTAGTTCTTTATATTAATCTCATGAAGTCGTTTACAATATGAGACCGAAAAATTCTCTTCAAACTCAATTCTGGGATCTTCTTCACCATGAACCAACTGCTTCCATGTATTATTCTCCTCTTCATTTCTCTCTAGGGAAATGGAAAGAATTTGAAATGGAGGAAAAAGGGTTGAAAAGGGGAATTCTGGCTCAAACTCATGGTTGCAAAATATTGGGGCAAAGGGGGGATATTGAAATGGGCAGAGTTTCTTTGCTCTTGTGCTTCTTATTGGAATGGGACCCTAACACCTTCTTTTATAGGCCAAAAATATAGTTATTTGGTTGGGTGACTGGCTATAGGTGGTCAAATGATTAGTAATGGCCCAAAATCCTGTATCGCTTTGCAATTTTTATTTTTCACGATTTTTGTGAGTGTATGCGGGTTGTAATGGTGGAGCAAGCGTGTGTACGTGGGAAGTAGTGGTGCAGGGTGCGTACATCTTCAAGAAAATGTTTTTTTGGAAGAGTTGTTCAATGATGGCTTGGAAAAGATAGCAAGTAAGATGGCCTGATGCAGGTATGCATGTCTGGTGCAATTTAGGGTTATAACAGGGAGAGATTTATCAGATGCAAAGGTAAATTCATGGATAAATATCACAGAGGCATGGTTTGAGGGGGAGAGATGGTCACAGAGGGAGCATGAGTGACATGACATCATTATTGCATCAGAGTGTTTCCATCAATTCCAAAGGGGGATATTTTTTATTAATTGGGTTGGTTGTCATTGATGTCAAGCCTTGAAGAAAGTACGATAGTGAATTCCGAAAGCACAAAGGTTTTGGTAATGGACCCAAGTATTTTTTATGTATAATGGTATGATTTTTAACATATTTGAAGGTAAGACTATTCTATATCAATATTACATGTCACTCCATTTCCGGTGGTAAGTGAACCATCACATAACTCCTCACGGTTAGAGAGTTATGGTCATGTGAAGTTGGAGAACCCTCATAAGTCATCTAGAATCCCCAAAAGGTCAAAGTAGTTAAAGTGGTTGCAAAGAAGAAATTATTTAAATAATAAAGTATAGTGAAGAGTGTATTATAAGTCAAAGTGGATACAAAATAAATTATTTAAATAATAAAGTTAATGGATAATTACTAAGCAAACAAGTGGTTAGAAGTGGGTTATCCCTCAAATAAGGCAAGTGGTTTAATATGGTTAGAAGGTAACCCCTTGAGAAAGCAACATAAAAGTATAAATAAGAGGAAAGGGGCTCTCATTTTAATTAAAAATGAGCATATTTAATATATACAAATGACTAAGGTAACTAAAGGATATATAAAGCAAATTTCAGAGGGAAGGTGAATTAAAGAAGGCCAAAATTCAAGGGAGGATAAATTCTTTGGATGATCTTTCTAAGGTATGTTATTTACAGGTCATATCACCATTTTCTCAATAATTTTTTTTATAGAATGATTCAGACCACAAAATATGTAGGACATTGAGGAAAAATATTCAGGTATCTATGATAAAAATTTCAGCTTGTGGGTCATCGTATTTTTGGAGTTACACTCCATGGAAAATAGGGTTTGTGGCTAGTCCTGAAACTAGTCTAAGACAAGTGTTTCAGGTAAAAAATTCATAACTTATTTATAACATATCTAAATTAAGTAAGACAAAATGTATTGGTTAGATTATAGTCTGTAGTATTCTGTGTGCTATTTTCATATCCATACAACAAATATTCCATGTGGGACATGCTCTACAAGTTCGCTAACTACAGTAAGATAGAATTCAACAAGGTATGCCATTTTTTCTATAAATCCTTTTTTGAGAGGTTCCAAGCATTGAAATGCAAAGAAATTGCATAAAAGACACTGAATAAAAATGTGTCCTATTTCTCATATCTTTAATCACTACAGGTACACAATTACGATTATTTCAAGATAGGGTTGTTGACTAATCCAAAATTAGTCATGTGAGACTAAACTAAAGTTTGATGAAAATGCTAGTCTCTTGTTGTTAAAGTTAAGGAAGGTTTGCAGGTGTGTGATCATATACACCATGTCTATTAGAGAGTTAAAAATCATATTTGGATTGACAAGGTGTTTTGGTTGAGGTACATGTCGGGTACATGGTTGAGACAAGTAGTTGATGA
>JZKD02S0866767.1:0-14197 GCA_000966675.3 Picea glauca
TAATGGCCTAAATCCGACATAAATAAAATAACATTGCTAATATAATATGCCCCAATTAAGGGGTAATGAGCCAATATTAGGGCTTAACAACTTCTCAACCAACTGGGAACATGTTGTGGTGGGACACGTGTCCCCCACTTGTCCCCTGTCAAAAGTCGCCCATTTGACTAGAGCCTTTGGATGAGAGGCCATGTGGCAAGAGATCCTATAGTCCGGAGACTTGGTACTCTAGAGGAATTTTTCCAAGAGTCTTCAGAGTGTGAAAACCTTAAAAGTCACAAACAACGAAGTGAATCTCAATCGTTGATAGGACGAGGACACATGGTGCTATATTAAAGAGTCCGGAGACTAGGCTCTTCAAAGGATTCACTATGTGAGGAGTTGGTAAGCTCTGAATCCCATAGTTGCAAAGTAATGGGAGTCGTGGATCTATGGTTCTACGTGGATAGATATCAACCATGATATTTTAAGGAAGTTAGAAGGTTTTTTGTCGGGGGCTGACGTGGATCACTGTCATCATCCAGGGTGAGGTGGACCCACAAATAAGGTGCCATGTGTCAATGAGACATGGACGATTCATATAACCCTTATGCCTATTAAAGCATGACATGTATCACCCCCTAATGTGGACACATGTCACCCTTGGCCCTTGCCGCGTCTCAGCCTCTGGTTCGTGCCCTCCTGACCAACAAGGTTGGTGGCGCGACCGAGACTCCGGGACTTCGAAAGTTCAGAATATTTGGGGCACAATATAGTAGAGGGATGATTAATGTCGATCGCTGATCACCGAACGCTGAAAATTTACAACGTCGATTGATGAACACCGATCATCGAATGCTGAAAACATAGAACGTCGATCGTCGATCACCGATCACCGAACGTTGAAAACGTAGAACGTCGATCGCTAAACGCCGAAAATATAAAATGTCGATAGCTGAATGACCAAGGCCACATGGAGAGATTTCAGGACTTCGGGGAGTGTGCATGCAGTAAGAAAAGGGGCATTCAATGTCGAATGCTGAAAACCCCAACTAATAACATGCGGATAACTTTGGGAGGATGTATATTGCAAACCAGGGATCGGATTTTGAACCGATAACAATCATTGGAAAGATACCAATGAGTGGAATAGGATGAAGACCTCAGAGAGATTATTTGAGATGATTTGAACGAACAAAAAATTGATGCCCCATCCCCAGAAAGGGTATTTAGGGGTCAATTGTGTTACAAATTGGTAGCATAGAAGACAACAACACTTGAACTACTTGGGCTCATGCAGGAGTTGCATAAAATATTATTATATAATTTTATGGGGTAACACTCTACCTTACTCCCCTTATATAAGAAACTTGTCTGAACCTCTACTGAAGAGAGGAATGAAACCTTCTACTGTTGATATATGGTTTGGAAATCTGCATTGTATGTTGCTAATGTTTCCAAATAAAGAAGCTAACTTCACTTTGCAATAATATGTGTTGTTCATGAATTGGTATATTAGTAACTAATAGAATTTTTTTTTCCAGCACTCAAGCAGTCAGTGAACATCGGGAAAAACTACAACATAAGGGATGGTGAGACACCATGAGTTGGGGGAGAGATCCCATAATAGAGAGTACGAATATGATGAAAGGAGGGCAGTGGAAGCCTCTCCAGATTTGGCTGTAACTGTAAGAAGCCTCATGGTATAATTACAGAATTATAAAGCTGACAATGAAAGGCTAATAAAAGAGCAGGAAAACAAGACTGAAATTAATGTGGTCCTACTGCAAAGTATATCAGATATACAAAGGAAACTACAACATGGTCCAACTTCTAGTCGTGGAAATGCATCATACTAAGAAAACTCCAAGCCCACCTGAGTTACAAAAGCATGATTCGGAAAGTGGCCACACCAGGAGGAGCACCTCAAGGAAGGCCCAACATGGAGCCAAGAGACACTCACCATAATGTCCCACTAAGGACACTGAAAACTCCAAGCAATATTCTAGTGGAAAAACTAGTTCCCATTCTTAGACGATAGGAAAGAGGAGGAAACATTCCAAAAGTCATGACCTTGAAGAGTTCAAGAAATCCAAACCACCCGCCTTCGACGAAGAGATTAAGGAGGAAGAAGAAGAAGTTTGGGTACTCGGCTTGAAGAATTACTTCCGAGTCCATGACTACTTTGAAAACTTAAAGGCTAAAATAACCATTTTCAAAATGAATGGGAAAGCTTCCATTTGGTGGGAGGTCATTAGGGATGTGAAAGGAATCCAAGAGAAGGACTTGTCATGGAAAAAATTTGAGAAATACTTTAAGAAGAAGTATCTATCAAAAAAGTACTTTGATGGGAAGACCAAGGAGTTCTATGAACTCAAACTGGGACAACTCACCATAGATGAGTATATCAACAATTTTCTCTAGATGATGAGGTATTTTCCCTACATAAAGGATGAAAAAGTAAATATGCAACACTATATTAGTGGATTACCTCAGTTCTACCAGGACAAAATTAAGTTTGATGAGCCAAATACCTTAGAAGATAATATTCGAAAAGCAAGGTATTGCTTTGAGAATTTCAAGAATAAGACAAAACTCCATGAAGACTGGAAGAAGAAAAACAATTCAGGTTTCAAGAAGAATAAGGGGTTTAAACCCTCGATATTTAAGAACCATGGGAAGATATATAGGATGGGCCTTCCTACCCGAAGTGTGTATCGACAAAATTTTCCATCCCAAAGTGGAAATAAACCATTCAGAGCAGTTCCAAGTAAGACCGATAACACAAAGAGAGAATCCTTGAAATGTTGGAGTTGTGGAGATGACATCTATTGAGGGACTGTCCACATAGGCAACAAAGAAATAAGAGGGTCTACAACATCTAAGAGGATACCAAAGTCAATGATGTGGCTAGGAGCATGCCACAAATTTATGCAAACTTGGATCATAGACAAGATGATCACCAAGCTTCAGTGGTGGAGATGGAAGTTACGATTTCCAACCATCATGTTTCCATTTTAATTGACCCTAGTTCTAGTTTGAGTTATGTCGCCCCTCAAACTGTTGAGAAATGTAAATTTCAACAAGTGAAACATGTTAAATCATGGTTGGTTCAACTAACCACTTGAACCAAAAGAAAAGTAACAGAGGTCATACCAGCATGCCAATTTGTTATAAGTGGGTTGCCCACCCAAGCAAACCTAAACACACTTCCTTTAGGATCTTATGCCTTGCTGATTGGCATGGTCTAGTTGGCTACCCACAAAACCAAGTTGGATTGTTACAGTGAAACTTTGGAGTGTGAAAATGAAGAGGGAAGAAGGGTAACCCTACAAGGGATTCAAAAGCCTGTCTTAGTGAGAAAAATATCATCCCTCCAAGTGAAGAAGTATTACAGAAAGGGATGTCCCTTGTATGCAATACAAGTGTTGAAATCTATTGAGAATGACAAACCCAGACTAGAGGACCATCCCATATTAAGACAATATATATATGTATTCCCAGAAGAGGTGCCAGGTTTACCTTCAAGAAGGGATATTGACTTTTCAATAGAACTTGTACCAGGAGCAGTGCCAATGTTTAGAACACCCTATAAAATGAGTACCTGAGAGCTAGTTGATCTCAAAATACAATTGAAGGAGATGTGGTTCAAAGGATACATTCGACCTAGTGTGTCTCCATGGAAAGTGCCAGCTTTGTTTGTGAAAAAGAAAGATGACACCCTAAGATTGTGCATAGATTATAGAAAACTCAATAAGATGACCATCAATAATAAGTATCCCTTACCAAGGATCGATGACTTGTTTGACCAATTAAGGGGTGCTACAATATTCTCCAATATTGACTTGAGGTATGGATACCATCAGGTTCGAATTAAAGATGAAGACATCCACAAGACAACCTTTAGGACAAGATATGGTCACTATGAATTTGTGCTGGTGCCATTTGGGCTTACCAATGCACCAATCAATTTTATGTGCTTAATGAATAATGTATTCATAAATTTCTTGGATCGGTTTGTGTTGGTTTTCATTGATGATATCCTAATCTATTCCAAGAATAGGGAAGAACATGAAGAACATCGCAAGCTGGTACTCCAAGTACTAAGAGAACATCAAATCTATGTTAAGCTTAATAAGTGTGACTTCTTCAAGAAACAAGTCCATTAGTTAGGCCATGTTATCTCTGAGGAAGGAGTGGAAGTTGATCCTGACAAGATTAAAGCCATGATGGATTGGCCTACCCCAAAGGATGTATCTGATATCAGATCCTTTATGGGCCTAGCAGGATACTATAGGAGGTTCATAAAGAGATTTTCCAAGATTGGTTGCCCAATCACCTCCCTTAAAAAAGGGGGGTTAAATTCATTTGGACATAATAATGTGAAGAAATATTTCAAGAGATGAAATATCTTCTAACCAATGTGCCTGTACTGAAGATTGCAAATCCAAACAAGGACTTCCCAGTGTGTACATATTCCTGCAAGGAGGGCTCAGAGGAGTCCTTATGCAATAAGGACATGTGATTTGATACGAATCCAGAAAATTGAATGAACATGAAGTCAATTATGTGACCCTCGATATGGAAGTGGCTGCCATAGTGCATGCTTTAAAAATGTGGAGGCATTAACTCTTAGGTAGAAGATTTGTGCTTATGACATACCATAGTGGGTTGAGGTATTTTTTTAACCAACCAAAACTCAATGTGAGACAAGCTAGGTGGATAAATATCCTTAGTGAGTTTTATTTTGAAATCAAACATATCAAAGGAAATGAGAGTAGAGTGGACGATGCCTTTAGTAGAAGTATGAAAGTGGTTCACTTGGAAGCTATAAGTACCAATGAATCAGATATCAAAGGGAGAGTCAAAAGTGCACAAGAAACATATGAATTTTTCAAGACCATGAAATCAAACCTAAAGCAAGATCCCACAAGGCTGAAGTACGAAGGTTATTTGATGCTTAATGACGATCTGATGACTTACAAGGGTGGATTATATATTCCAAATTGTGATGAATTGAAGAGGTTCATAATGGATGAACTACACAAAAGACCATATACTGTTCATCTTGGTTATCATAAAATGATCACGACCACTAAGAAACTATTTTATTGGTCTGAACTGAAAAATTTCATAGATGATTACTTAGCTAAGTTTCTAGAATATTAGCAAGTCAAGGTAGAGCACCAGCACCCAGTAGGGCTGTTGCAACCCCTACCAATTCCAAAATGGAAATGGGAAACCATCTTCATGGATTTCATCACATGATTACCAAGATCAACCAAACACAACGATGCCATCATGGTAGTTGTGGAAAAAATGAACAAGGCTTCTCACTTCATACCCATCAAGTCAACTTGCAAGGCAATATATATTGCCAACATTTTCATGAAAGAGATATTTAGACTGCATGGCATTCCTAAGGAAATTATATCCAACAGAGATACAAAATTTACTTCAAACTTTCGGAAATCTTTGTTCGCTGGTTTTGAAACAAAATTGCTCTTTAGTACAACCTATCACCCTCAAACTGATGGGAAGATAGAGAGAGTAAACCAAGTGTTAGAAAAAATGCTGAGGATGCATGTAATGCATAAACCCAAGAAGTGGGAGGACTACCTACCACTGGTAGAATATTCCTACAACAATGGATATCAAGAGTCATTACAAATTATACCTTTTGAAGCCCTCTATGGAAGACAATGCAACATTACAATAAGCTCGAACAACCTAGTAGACATAGTTACAATCGGGCCATATATGCTAAAGGAAATAGAACAACAAGTAATTCAGATCAGACAAAATCTGAACATAGCTTAGGATAGACAAAAGAGCTATGAAAACATCAAAATGACTCATAGAGAGTTCAAAGCAGGGGATCATGTGTATCTCCGAGTTAGACCCAGGAAAATCTCTTTGAGAATGGGAGCTTGTGCCAAGATGGCACCTCAGTATTGTGGACCCTTTAAAGTTTTGGATAGAGTGGGACTAGTAACCTATTGACTATCACTTCCTCCCACAGTGAAGTTACATAATATTTTCCATGTTTCTTTATTAAAAACGTATGTACATGATTCTGATCATATTATTGACTGGTATGTGATTTAGGTGGAACCCGAGGGATAATTCTTGCCAGAACCTCAATGCATAACATACAAGAAGGAAACCCCACTTAGGAACAAAACCATTGCACAGGTCAAGGTGTAGTGGAAACACTTTGTCCCAGATGAGTCTACATGGGAAATGGAGGATGCCATGAAACATGCATATCCATTTTTGTTTACTTCTGTACATACAAAGCACATTGGCAGATATAACATCGAGGATGATTTTCCTTGGGAGGGGGGGATTGTAATACCCCTATTTCCCCCAGTTTGTAAATATAACTATAACTGACCAAGAGACTATGGCAAACTAAATATATGTGAATGTTTGATTTGATGAACCTTTTTATAAAAGGGTCAATGTATGAATTTTATGTTATTAATAGAAATTGGATATGTGTTGCACAATTGCTGAAAGGGGGGGAGTTTTCCAAGATAGACCATGGATGCTATGAGAGAGATGGTGAGGGAAACCAAGAATGGTTAATATGACCCTCACCAAACCAGTGCCTACTGTGTGTAATTGCTCAACAGTCCTTTGACCCATAAATGAATTACCATTCAAGCTGGTAGTTGGAAGGAAATCCTCAAGATTTAATGAGGAGATGGGGCAGGGTACCCATCTGTAAAGTTTCCGGGCCTGACCACGAGTTGGGGATTTAGACCCATGCAACCTTTCTTAGGAAGTAAAGAAAGGAAGTAATTCAGGGGACAAAGACAGATATGCAAGAAGCAGAGTAGGGAAATCAATCTCCATAAGAGAAGAGAGAATGCTTCGAATCTGGAGTTGAGAGAAAAGCTGAGAAGAAAGCTATTTTTGGCTACAAGAAGCCTTCGGCAGGGTCTCGCTACAAGATGATAAACAAGGTTGATGAGTGACTAAGGAAGTGCTTGGGCAAACCTCCTTTCTTGGTGTAGAGGAATCTGGTTTCCAATATCATGTGGGAGGAGGAGAGTAACATCCATCCCTGACTGTCATGGAGAAAGGAAAAATAATCTCTCTCAGAGCATCATGGTCTAGCTCGGGGGTGGCCATGAGTAAATATGGTGGTAGTGGTTGTAACTATGGTTGGGTGGAAACAAACACCCCTTTCAACAGTTGCTTCACATTTTACAATTTTGATAAGTATTTTCATACTCTGTGTAATATATTGGATGTTTGTGTTTATGGTTAAGTCTTGGAGTGTTTGACCAATTATTAGAAATGATCATTTTGATTTTGTAAACTTTAATTTTTACTCGGTTTTTGATTTACCTCAGTTAGCCACTAGAGAGTTATGGGATGTGAATCCACAGGAAAGTTGGGGTAGGATTAATTGAAACATTTAAGTCCTTCCGACCTTTTGAGTCCACCTTAGTAGGAATGTCAAGTTCAACTTTATGGGAGAAGGGCGTTCCTTTAGACCCTCCACCCATGTGACCGAGGGCTCATACCCATGGCCTTAATAAAGTCTTGACTAAGAGCTGAGTGTAGCCCATAATCCAAATATGATTCCATATGAACCAGGGTTGGAAACCCCTTGCTAAGCCTTAAAGGAGTGAAGCTACTTTGGCTTCGGGAATTCATGACTTATGACTCCACAACCCTAAAAAACAACTGAAGGCTGAAGTTGCGAATTGATGAGGGACATAGATCTGGGGATCTAGTGGAGATATCTCTCAGCTGTTGGATCAGACTTAGGAAGGGTAGCGTTAAGAACTTCAAAGAAGTTCCAATTTGGGAGAATAGGAGTGGTCTAGCACCGAAAATCTCGAATGCCAGAGTCACGAAGTTAATATGGACCATTGAGAATAGAGGGACGTGTGTCCACAGATCAATGACTATATGGGAGTTAGGGTATTCGACGATATCAATGTGAAGATATAGGGACATAGAATGCTGAACTCTGAACCTAGACACTGAACGCAGAATGCCAAATGCTAAATTTACGAAGTGACGTACACCATCGATCCTTGGATCCTTTGGGATCCCTCTTAGCCATTGATATAAGGACTCCATTGAGAACCTCTTTTAACTTCCAAGCCAACCAGGAATGCATTGTGGAGAGACACGTGGCCCCCACTTGTCCCCAGTCAAAATTTACCTGTTGGACAAGAGCCGTTGGATTAGAGGCCACATGGTAGGAGATCCTATAGTCCAAAGACTTGGTACTCCAGAGGAATTTGGCCAAGAGTCTTCATAGTTTGAAAATATCTGAAGTCGCGAATGATGAAGTGAATCTAAACCATTGATAGGACGAGGACATGTGGCACTAGAGTAGAGAGTCCAAAGAATAGGATCTTTGGGGGATTCATGATGTGAGGAGTTGGTAAGATCCGAAGCTCGAAGTCACAAAGTAACAAGAGCCGTGGATCTATTGGTATACGTGGACAAATTTCAACCATGATAAGGAAGTTAGAAGGCTATATGTCGGGGGATGATGTGGCTGAAGGAAGTTAGAAGGATGTATGTTGGGGGATGATGTGGCTGAAGGAAGTTAGAAGGCTGTATGTCAAGGGATGATGTGGCTCACATAAGTCATCTAGGGTGACATGGACCTACAACTAAGGTTCCACGTGTCACCAGGATATGGCCGATTCAAAGACCCCTTATGCCTATTAGAGCATGACACATGTCACCCCCTAATTAAGACATGTGTCACCCCTAACCCTTGCCGCGTGTTAGCCTCTGGTTTGTGATTTCCTAGCTAACGTGGTTGGTGATGTGACTGGGACTCCGGGAGTCTGGGACTTCAAAAGATTTGGGGTGCAGTATAGTAGAAAAACGATCAATGTCGATCACCAATTGTCGAACGCTGAAACGTTTAGCATCAATCGCCGATCGTCGAATTCCAAAAACATAAAACGCCGATCACCGAATGGCCAAGGACACACGGAGAGATTTTAGGACTTTGGGGATCATGCGTGTAGTAAGAAAAGGGGATTTCAAGGCTGAAGACCCCAACTAATAATGCCCGAATAACTTCGTGAGGATGTATCTTGCAAACTAGGGATCGTATTTTGATTTGGTAACAGTCGTTAGAAAGATACATACGAGTAGAAGAGGATGAAGACCTTAGAGATATGATTTTAGATGATTTGAAATAGAAAATATTTGATGTCCCATCCCCAGAAAGGGTATTTAGGGGTCAGGTGTGTTACAACATTTCACTAGATTCCCCCCAAAATTCCCCCTTTTTTGTATCAAGACTCATCGTGTTAACCCTCATCTGTTATAGATCAAGAAGAATAGATGATCAATGCTTCACATATTCCTTTGGATTAACAAATGAAGACATGACTTCGATGATGGCCTCATCTTTAGATATCTTAAAATCGAGGAAATTATATGAACTTGGAGATTCAACGACCTAGGTAGGCAGAGTAGGATGATCATATTCCATATTAGGATGGTGGTTTTGACCAATTTTAGATCGTATCGAAGAGATCGCGGAGGATGAAATCACAATCGCCGCAATTATCATTTGAGCTCCATAAGACTCTAATTACATAGGATTTGGTACCACCCAGGGATCATGAGATCCAAGGGACCCATTGGTAACAAAAGAGATTATGGAATCGATACATAGTGACGTTTTTAGGCCCATACGGGTCCCTTCACTAGAAGGATCCCTGTATTATGTTTCCTTCATAGATGATTTTTCAAGGAAGACATGGATATATTTCTTAAGGAAGAAATAAGATGTTTTTGAGAAATTCAACAAGTTTAAATCTCTTGTTGAAAAGAAGATAGATAAGAAGATCAAGGAACTAAGAATTGACAATGGAGGTGAGTTATGTGGTAAAGATTTTAAGCAGTTTTGCAAGAAATGTAGCATAGCACGCCAAAATACCACACCATATACCCCAAAACATAATGGATTTGTTGAGAGAATGAACAAGACTTTGATGGAAAAGGTAAGGAGCTTGCTCAGTGGTGCTGGTCTGGCACAAGAATTATGGGCAGAGGCAATTGACGCTACAAAATATTTGGTATATATATCTCCTTCATCAATACTAGTAAACTTGAATTCACATGAGGTATGGTTTGGTAATAAGCCTTAACTTTCATATCTTAGAGTCTTTGGTTGTGATGCATTTGTGCATGTTACCAAGGAAAACAAGAACAAGTTGGACAATAAGTTAGTCATGTGTATTTTCATTGTCTACAAGGATAGAATGAAAGGATATAAGCTATGGAGTCAAGTATTGAGGAAGACGATTTATAGTTGAGATGTGGTATTTAGGGAAGTTGGAGTAACTTCCTAGTTTGAAGAGTTTCAAACAAAGAAAGAACCATAGAAGCTGGTGTTTGAATTGAGGAACAAAGAACATGATTCAAATGAGTTGAATGAATCAGATGAAGAGGTGGAACAAGTGACTCTGGTAGTAAGGAGGTATGAATGAGTAAGGAAAATGGCTGAAAGGTATAGTTTTCCTGATTTTTTTTTTCTACATTTGTGTTATCTACCATTGATGATGAGCTCAAGTCAGTGAGGGAAGAAATCAACTTGATAGAGGGTAAAATTTGGAAGGAGGCCATGGTCAAAGAAATGGAATCCTTGCGTAAGAATGATATGGGATTTGGTCAATATACCTAATGTAAGGAAACCCATCAGTGGCAAGTGGGTGTTCAAAACAATTTAAATGCAATAGGTCAAGTTGAGAAATTCGAATCTCGACTGGTAGTGAAAGGGTATTCTCAAGTTAAGAGAGTCAACTTTGGTGAGATTTTCTCTTCTATTGAAAAATTAACTTCCATTAGAGTAATAATGTCTATGGCTGCAACATTTGATCTTGATATATAGCAAATGGATGTCAAGACAAATTTCCTACATGGTGACCTAGAAGAAGAAATCTGGATGAAACAACTTGAAGGATTTGTAGTAAAGGGAAAGAAAGAGCTAGTGTGGAAGTTGAAAATATTCCTTTATGGTCTAAGAAATCACCAAGGATGTGGTACAAAAATTTTGACACATACATCCTTAGTTTGGGATTTGTCAGAAGCTAGGTTGATCACTGTGTATATTCCAAGGTAGAAGGTGGCCATTTCATATATGTAGTGTTGTATGTCGACGACATGCTGCTGGTTGGAAATAACATGGATGCTATAAAGGAGGTGAAGATGCAACTTTCCTCCAAGTTCGATGTGAAATATATTGGTGCAACGAACTTCATTCTAGGAATGAATATCAAGAGAGATCGAGAAGTTAGAAAGGTTTTGTTAAATCAGAGAAAGTACATTGAAATAGTTTTGAAGCATTTCAACATGCACGATTGAAAACTAGTCAAGGTACCAATTCTCATGGGAGAAAAACTAATTGTTGAACAATGTCCAAAGACGTAGGAATAAATAGAGGACATGGCACATGTTCCCTATGCTAGTGCTGTTGGTAGTATAATGTATGTGATGGTATGCACTCGACTAGATATTGCTTATGTAGTGGGAATATTGAGTAGGTACATGTTGACACTTGAGAAAGAGCATTGGATTGCTTTCAAGAGAGTGTTCAGGTACTTGCGTGGCACAACAAAATAAGTGATTTGTTACAAAGGGAAGCATGATGCTAACATGGAAGTAAATGTACATGGCTTTGTCGATGTCGACTGGGCTAGAGAAATATATTTATGAAGGTCAACCAATCGATATGTGTTCAATATGTTTGGTAGAACAATCCATTGGGTGAGTAAGTGATAAGAGGTTGTAGCCTTGTCGACACTAGAATATGAATACATGGCAAACACTCATGGAAGTAAAGAAAAAATATGGCTACATCGACTATGTTCAGGGATTGGTTTTGAGTAGAAAGATATAGAGATAAATTGTGTCATTCAAAGTGCAATAGTTTTTACAAAGAACTGGACTTAACATTCTGGGACAAAGCATATTGATGTATAATACCATTTCCTAAGATACATGGTGGAAAGAAAAAAGGTGTTGCTAGAGAAGGTAGACACTTTGGAAAATATAGAAGACTCTTTGACCAAGTCTGTGAGTGCTGTGACGTTCTCTTGGTGTAGAGAGACAATGGGAATTGGTGCCCTAGTTCAGTGAACAACAATTCAGGCTCTTCTGTATCAACAAAGAAGACAACAAGTGGGAGAATGTTGGGTTTTTATATTCTTTGCAGTGAAAGAATATTCAATCGACCAACTAGTCGAGGTGGATCGATTGGGTGATGATTTGAATGCATTGATAAGTCGGGTTGATGGTTAAGTCAAAGTCAAAGTGTTCCACTGAAAAGTTGAAGGTTGAAGTGGTTGAACAAGAAGGTTTAAAGTTCAATCGATTGGGTAGTCGACTGTAAAGAATCTTGAGATTCATGGGATTGTATTCAATCATCTGCGTGGATCTATAATTGTTTTTTAGCACCATGATTTAGAGTTTTTCATGTAGTAAATGCTATAAATATGGCATGTTGTAATTATAGGAACTTGATGTTTCTTATAAAAATTTCACCATGTAGATGTAAGCTGATTGAGTTGTAGGGTTGTTGTTGTGTAAAGCAAGAGAGTAGGATGGCGATTGTGTCTTAGGTGTGGACCAAGTTTAGTCTTGTAACTTTTTATTCTATGATTGAATAATACAACAAGAGAGAAGGATACACTCAAGGATTGTTGATTTTCCTAGGTAAGGGTTTCAAGGCTAAAATATATGTGTGTTTGTCATTGATTATTTCGGTTTAATTTTGTCTTCTCTTCCCTCGTGGTTTAGTGTGAGTTTATTTTCTCTACAAGGGTTACCTTCCATGCTCCCTTGTGAAGGGGTAGGATTTGATGAAACCATTTGTTGCTACTGGGGAGGAAATCAATTGGTCAATAGAATAGGCTACTAAGAATATTTCTACTAGGAAAAATACCGATGAATCTCATCCATTTTAGGGAATTGATGAGTAATCTGATCGTCCCCACGAATATTTCAAGGATATTTGTAATTTTTGTCTTTCCTTCCTCCACTAGCATTGTTTTGGGCTTGATGAGTCCCTTGTTCATTGAAAATTTTCTTCTTCTTCTTCTTCTTCCCTCTAGGTTACTGAGGATTCTTTGGTTGCATGAAATCCACCAAATTCACCACAAAAACATTGGAAATAGAACCCACCACACCATCAACATGGGTTTTTTTGGGTGTTGACGATCAACTTCGCAACGAGGTTTGTCTTGCAAAGTGTTTGTAAAGCCTATTATTATAAAAACTAAATAATACTAGTAGGTGGGACCCCCTCGTAGATTGGAGATCAAGTCTGATTCTTACTCAATGTTATGTTACTGTTTGACACTACTTTCATGGTTGATGATATCTTATTTTATTAGATAATGGATTAGGCTTATTTTATTGGAGATCTCTGTTATCCTTGTTGGTTACTTAGAAGATCCTTGTTGGTCTTGGTGGGCTATTTTCACACTTTCACATTGGTGTATCCAGTCTGTGGGTATTTTATGGAGTTTAATGACTGAAACGTTCGTGTCACCATGCATTGTACATGGGGGTAGTTGGTTGATTTCACCAATATAGGTCACGAAGTGGGTTTCCTGTTATTACTTGGACGTGCCTTCACCTCTGTGTGGTAGTTGTTTGAAGGGCATGAGGGTTATACCCCGCATGAAAATAACACTGCCACACCAAGTTAAAGCCTCACCTCTTGTTATGGCCCCTGTCATGGAATTGTTTCCTGTCTACAAACAAAGCATATCCCTCTTTGTGTGTACACCTTTGGCCTTGAAGTTTTCACTATTACGAGAAGTTGGATTTGTTCCTCCTGTGATGTCTACTGAGCAAACCCTTAGCCCTCCAGTGTGGGGTTTCATAGGAAAACTATCAGGCCTGTCAAGTTGTTATGGGTTATTGGGGATTGAATGTATGGTTGACCACTTTGGATATATACTCACCTAGTTGGTCGTATGGCAGTTTTATTGGTTTGGCATTTGGTTACTGCCACTGTGATAATAATGATAAACCCTACATTGCCAAAATGCACTTTCAAGAGTACATTCACCCTCCTTATTCTAATAATTCATTTTTATTAATGAAGAAGGTCTCTTCCCCGATTCGATTTGATGCGTGGGTGTGCATAGTTTCCACAGCTCGTTAGGGTGATTGGTTTTTTACAAAAGTGGAGAACTGTTTGGTTAATACA
>JZKD02S0866789.1:0-14197 GCA_000966675.3 Picea glauca
ATTAATGAGAATTCTTCCATTCTTTCTATCTTGCTTCTTATTTTTCAATTTCTCTCTGCAAATGTGTGTAGTATTTTCTAGCTAGATCTATTTTGTGCAGGTTCAACACATTTACATGGTATCAGAGCCTACGGACTGCTAAGAAAAACCTACACCAAATCATATTTTGCAGGTACAAAAGATTGAAGACAACAAAAAGATGGATTATTCGCCGAAAATACTTCTCACGCCTCATAACTATTTGGAATGGAAGCCAAAAATTCTTATTCATCTTAGATGCAGAGGCTTGTACCAAATTACTATGGCAATGGAAGTAGAGCCTTATTTTGTCAATGAGAAAAATGACTTTCTCAATAGACAAGATATGGCCATAGGAAGTATCGGCATGTCTGTTTCTCCTTAACTTTTCCATCAAGTATATGAAGAATCACAAGGATTAACTTCAAATGAATTATGGAACATATTGGAGGTTCTATTTGGGAATAAATAATATTTTGAAGATTTCATGCAAAAGGTCAAACAGATAGAGCCAAAAGAGAAACCGCCAGAAGATCAAGCCTCTTATTCTGAAAAGTCTTCTACACAAGTGTCTACAAAAATTTGTATTCCATTAATTGAAGATGATGTCTACTCCATTTTAGATTTATTTTCTAAAATTTATATAGAATATATATGGCATGCAGACACTTTTGCATGCACCATGCATGCATGTCAGGAGACAAAAAGAGAGCCACGCACATCAGACGCCATTCTGATATTTTATGAGAAAAAATTGTAGAAAAAAATTGTATATTTGAATTCCTCTCGGGAAAATATCCAATTTAAAAAAAAAATAGTCTGAAACGGAGTCCAGAAAGTGAAGTTATGATCGTTTTAAAATCAACAAAATTTTAGCATTTTTTTGGAAACGGCCGCACAGTTTTCAAAATTTCATCCAAAATTTATTTGGATATTATTCATTACAAGAAGATAAAATGGATATGTGTGTAAATATCAATGATGCATATACTTCATCAAATATGTGCAGACATCCACATCTTCAACAAAATCTTCAAAGAGCACAAACTTGCACAGTTGGGAGGTCTTCTTGAAGTGAAGGACATGGTTGCTTAGCAACTGCTTTTTGTTCCTTAACATTTTTTATTTTATGAATTGTAATTTGAAAGGGGCAGGGGGGCATTTCCCATGAGTTTTTCCCTCTTTCCTCATTTAGTTCAATGTATCTTTTGTATTTGGGTACCTAACATGGCCTCGCAGCCGGGACCCATTCTTTATTTTCACCATAGTGATGTTCAGGGGGGTGTTGGAGTTACTTCACATACACCTAGGATTTATTTTTCCTAAGGTTATTCCATGTTTATTAGTCATAATTAGTCATTATCCAGACTCCTATATTTTATGGGAGAATATTCCACCTGGAGAATATTCTCTTTCAGTTGACACTTCAGTTTGACTAGTTGAGTTGAGTTTAGATGTTGCATTGGTTTTGTCACCATGCAACATTGTGATCATCACCAACTCACTACTCTTTGTTCAGTCAATTAACTGAAGACTAGTTGACTAGTTAACTCAACTAGGTGGAAGTTCACTCCCGTAACTGCCTGAGAGACTAGACTAGGTGGCAGTTTACTCCTGTAACTATTGGAGTGTGTCCAAATCACTCTAGACCACCACTATGGGTCATTAGTTACTTATGTAGCCTATATATATTGTAAATTATTCACTCTTTGAGTGTGGAATACAGTTAATGAGAATTCTTCCATTCTTTTTATCTTACTTCTTCTTTCTCAATTTCTCTTTGCAAATGTGTGTAGTATTTTCTAGCTAGATCTATTCTGTGCAGGTTCAACACATTTACACTCATAGCCCCACCCAGCCTCCAGGATAGAAGAGGCTTCATGTCATGATGAGAGATTGTTTGGGTTAGTGATTTCCAAATGAAGTAGATCAGTAGTTTTGTCTTTCAATTTTTGAGCTTACTCACATACTACAGTTTGGATAAATTATTAAATTACCTAGGATTTTTTAAATCATTCTCACAAGCTGGTGTTGAAACATAGTGTTTCATAGTCGTTTTCCTGATGATCATTTCTTTTTGTTTCCACACACATCGCACAAGTGTCATCCTGATTAGTGATAGAGCCCACAACCCCACCCAGCCTCCAGGATAGCAAAGGTTTCAGGTCATGATGAGTGATTGTTTGGGTTAGTGATTTCCAATTCGAGTAGATCAATAGTTATGTGTTTCAGTTTTTGATCTTACTCACATACTATAGTTTGGATAAATTATTAAATTACTTGTGTGTTTTTAAATCATTCTCCTAAGATGGTGTTGAAACACAATGTTTCAACATGGTGTTTCAACATCATTTTCTCAATGCTCATTGATTGTGTGTTTCCACGCACGTCACACAAGTGTCATCCTGATCAGTGATAGAGCCCACATCCCCACCCAACCTCCAGGATAGCAGAGGCTTCAGGTCATGATGAGTGATTGTTTGGGTTAATGATTTCCAATTGGAGTAGATCAATAGTTCTATGTTTCAGTTTTTGAGATTACTCACAGAATACAGTTTGGATCAATTATTAAATTACCTGGGCATTTTCAAATCATTCTCACAAGCTGGTGCTGAAACACGGTGTTTCAACATCGTTTTCCCAATGCTCATTGCTTGTGTGTTTCCACTCACAAGTGTCATCAAGAAAATGGAAATACAAGGAAAAATTGAAATGGAAATACAAGGAAAGCATATAACTCAAGAAAAATGAGACGTAGAATATATGTCTTCTCTTTTCTATTGATATTCAATGAGTTGAAGTTCTCTTTTACATTTGGCAAGAAGAATCCTTAAATAGATATTAAAACTGTTTATCTATACAAAAATGTCTTAACCAAAAGTAGTTAGACATTCCACATTCTTTGATATCAAAAATAGAATATAATCAAAACTAAAAGATACAATGCATATTTTTCTGAATTTGCTGAGATTTCTTTGGTTTGCGGGTACTTCACTTGTCCTTTATTTGCTTAATGTTATTTCTCACGGATGTACTTTTTTTTTTTGATCGTTCAATTGAGCATGTAGTTCCATTAATGCCACAACAAATTTGGAAGGTTCGACATTTGCATTGAACTCAAATGTGAAAACCTTTTTGTGTACCAAAGGTAATTTCTCTTGAATTTTCACCACTTCATGTGATATAACCTGATGTTGTAAGCTTGGTTTTACCAAAAGATCATTTATCATTTGTAAATCAACATGATCTACCTGTTGGATAGCACTCTGTACACTCTCTATATTTTCCTTTGAATTCTCTTTGCTCCTTTTAATCTCTATTTGTCCAAGTGTATCAGGGATAGCACTTCCATCAAACTTAGCCATTTTCACCTCTATAACTGAGAGAGTGTTAATATAAGCTTCCTTTTATTTTCTATTCAGCTTCTTACTTTCTACAAGATTTTTTTCCCATACCTTTAAATCCATTTCTCCCTTTATCTGCTAATATTGTGAAAAAAGGGCAAGCCCAGGTACATTGATTTTTTGTCTCCATACTATGAATTCTTGGAATTTGGACCTAGTTGTATAGGATTCCATCTCCTTTTCATGAATATTCTTCAAACAATTATTAATCACTTGATAGTATCTTTGAATAATGTCCATATTTTGGTATAGATCTTGTTGGACAGTTTCAAGCTTTCCATTTATTTCAGATGCTTTCTTCTTAAATGCAGTGATATTCATTCCTTTGTTCTCATATAAAGTTATTCAAGAATGCAACTGATCTATTAACCTCTCTCTCTGGGAAATCACAATATTGCTCACCTGTTGATTTTGAACACTTAATTCCAGTTTGTCTTCTAACTTCTTTATATGTTGCTCAAAACCATGTCTGATTTTCTCTGTATCAAAATCGATTTTATTTCGAGCAGTCAATTCCATCTGTTGCATATCATTATGCAATTGTTCAACCAGAAGACCCTTTTGTTCCAGTTATTTTGTGAGATTATCCACTAACCACTAGTTAGAACTTGTAAAGGCTCCCATTGAGTCTGTAACTTCCTTTTGCAAATTTAGGGTCACTATGTCCCTGTCCATCATATATCAGTTTCTTCTTTTTGGTAATTACTCCTTCTTTCTGTCAATCTTCCTTTCTTATGATAGCCTTCCTTTTCTTGTTGAAAAAGGAATTTGATGGAGGCATTTCTTCAAGTTGAATAAGTGTGAGGTCATCTGTATCAATACTATTTGAACCAGGTAACTCAAAACTTGTTTCTAGAGCTGTTAATGATGGTAAGGGAGAACTGAGTGTAATAGATCCTTCTGGGTTTGTGGAATCTTTCACTAGAGTTTTAGTATTTGGCGATGAGAAAGGAAAAGTATTCCAATGATTCATCAAAGTCTTAAAAGATGCTAATAATTTTTGCTCATATTTACCTGGTAGTAATATTATTACATCTTTGGATAATGTATTTGAGATCTTCTCCCCTTCCTTAACCATGTCCTCAAGAAAGCTATGTTGCTTGGGCTCTGTCAATTCTTTCACCTATAAAGTTGGATTTTTTTCTCCCTGCAAGACCTTGGGAACACTATTCCTTCTGTGCTTTTGAAAATTGAGGAAGTCTAACTGTCGATCTTGAGGCAAATTTTGAAATATGCTTTCAACTTTATCGTATGATCTTACTCCACTGAAAATTTCATCATAGGGGGAATATTCATGTATATATCCTTTCATATTGAATTGAGATAGATGATTTCCAACCACCCTATGAGTATCATGCCTTTTATACTCAATATCAACCAATTTGATATCTTCTAAGGCTGAAGCTTCAACCTTAGCATGTCCAAAATCAGATAAAGAAAACATGCCAACCTATATGGGAAAGGTTGGCCACACTCTCTTCTATGTCACCCTCAATTATTTAGTTATTCCTCCTGAGAGTTTTTTATAAGATATTTCTCTGCAAATCAGTCTGTCAGGTAGGAATCTGGGGACATCATGCAGAGATAAATAATAGTCGAACACTGTGATATAAGAAAAATTTCCTCAACATACTAATCTATGATAGCACCCAAATTTCCAATGATCTATTCTGAAATTATGCGGGGAGTCTATCCATACATAGCTTCATGAATTTGGATTACTACATTACGAAAAATTTCATAGAAGAAGTCCTTTGAATTTTCCTCCCATAATTTAGAGTGATAAAAATGTATGGGCTTGGTGCTAGTCAGAGTCCAACTCCAATTCATGAGAGGAAATGGAATCTTGAAACAAATTGTGTCCATAATGAATGCAGACATATAAAAGGGGGCATGTTCTCCTTTATATTTTAGCATCTTGTATTCCACAATTTCCTTGGCTAAAAAAATTTATAACATTTTTCCCCAATAAAAATTTTAACCCTAAACAACCTCATGGATTAAGGGAACCCATTCTACAGTAAAATGCAAAGGATTTTTCCTACCGAACATTTTACAGAGAATCATGGTGATATACATGATATGAGCATCAGATGATGTTGTAGAATATACACCATGGGTATCAGATTTGAACTTTCTTGGATTACCCCACTAGGTTTTCACTATATCGTGGACGATTCTATCATATTTAGTGCATTCCTCATCCTCAAAATTCAATATAAACGATGAATTGTAGGTATATTTGGGTTTAGAAGATAATTTATACATTACTTGAATACCCTCAAGTCGAAAAGAGTCGACGAAGGTCTTCTGGTGACTGAATATGCTTCTTCCTGGGATATCCACGCGTTCTAGGACCTAGCTTATCATATCAATGTAAGGCATAAGTTTAGGCTGAGAAACAACTTTATCTAATTCAGACTTCACCACATGTCTAAGCTTAGCTGAAAATGTATCATCATATTCTTTCGCTGAATCATCTGGACAAAGAGAATTAGAAAGTTCGTGCTCCAAAATGTTATAAACTTGTTTCCAAGATTTGGTGGTGTCTGTCAAGCGAGCAGTAGTATCTGAGAGTATATTTTCATTTGGGTTTGATTTATTAGGCGATAAATCTTGCTTCTTTCCTATTTTGCGCGGCGCCATGATTTTCGAAAGATGAATTTAACCTTCCTGCGAGAAGAAAAACCTATGAGCTCATAATGCTAAATATGAAAATTTCAGATGCTAATGGAAAAATGATTTGAAACTTGAAACTCAAAATGCCTTTATTTACAACAAAATTTGATGTCTAGTTGTTTTTGTATTAATCTACCAACAGAGTAATCATTCCAAAATCTATCAAATTTATTACCTGGTGATCGCAAAACATATCCCAATCTTAAATCCTAGCCAGCTGGGTGTATTATTAATGGATTTAATTAAGATAACATATAGTGTACAATGTACATTTTACTTCAATGGTTCGACATTTGGGGGTTATCAAAGTAAAACAATGGATATATTCCAAAGGTAGAATTCGTGGAGTAGTTAATCAATTATTAAATATTTTTTGTTTTAATTAATCACTGAATCAAGGTTTAAAGTCACTTTTAGTTTTAATTACTTGAAACTTTAGAACTTTGGCATTCGATAGTTTTGAATGCAACATGGTGTACATTGTACAATGTATATCTCCCAAAGGCCGAATTTGTAGAGAAAATAATCAAACTTTTTTTTAAGTACTTCGGGACTCTGGAACTCTGGAACTTCGGGAGTTTGTGAGCATGTATGTGCAGTGAGAACTAAGTATTTCAGCAGTTAGAGATTCATGGGTTTTGATTGCAAGACAATAGAATCATAGATATCTCCCAAAGGATGAATCTACAGAGTTATTACTTATCATTAATCACGATTGGTTAAACTTGTTTTAATTAATTAAGTTTGTTAAATGTCTTATTTATCATGATCAAAAGTGCTTTGGTATTTCAGTGCTCCGAATTTTTTGAACTTGTTCTTTGATTTATCTTAATCTCCTGAAGAACAATCTCTCAGACTCAGTGTTGGTTGTGGAGCATGATTATCTTCATGATTTAGAGGTATTTGTTTCCAGACGTGTTTATACCCCATGAAGACTTTACACCCCGGAAGAATGTACACTCCTCTACGCGAGGGAGTGAAGGGGGGGGATTACCCCCCCTGCAGGGTTCTGGGGGCAAGCAAGCCCTCGACGAGGATTTAGAGGCAAATCCCCCAAAGGAGAAATTTCCTTGTAAATGTATATTGTAATTTCATAGTAAATCTGGACCATTCATAATAAGGTCGTAGATCTGACGGTAGAAGTTATGTTAGGTTTTTTTTTTCCCTATAATGCAACCCTCTTTTATGAGGGAAACGTATTGTGGCTATGTATCATGGTGAATATTGTATTCTAAGAGAGGATATTGTGAGAAAAAGAAAAGGAAGTTACAACGGGTGTGGTATAGGTTGTATCCCTTCATTTGTTGGATAATAATATAGGAAGGACCTGGAATTTTCTCTGGTGGACGTATCCCACACTAGGTGAACCACGTATATCTGTGTCTCTATTGTATTGTGTATCTTATGTGTTTTATTTCTACACTTGTTTTATTTTATTGATCCTATTTTTCTAACAACCAGATGTGGCAGTGATGACATCACTTTCAATGATGTGTCATGCAAAAGGTGAGTGACATGTGTCACCTAGAAAAGTGTGAATGATCTAAAAAAAATGCCCAAAAAGAGTGCCACGTGTCAGCCGAAATGAATTTTTTGATAGGTTACATGTGACTCATCAGTCAATATTCAATGAGTAGTAGTACTTGGACAGTTTGGAATTTGGGGGTTTTGATTGCAAGACAATAGATATCTTTCGAAGTCCAAATCTGTGGAGTGATTACTTATCATTAATCACGACTAGTTAAACCTGTTTTAATTAATTAATTTTACTAAGTGTCCTATTTATCATGATCACAAGTGCTTCGGTATTTTGGTGCTCCAACATTTTTGAACCTGTTATTTGATTTATCTAAATCTTCCAAAGAATAATCTCACGGACTCGGATGTGGTAGTGATGATGTCACTTTAGATGATATGTCATGTAAAAGGTGAGTGACACATGTCACCTAAAAAAATGTGAATGATCAAACAAAAATGCCTAAAATGAGTGCCATGTTTCCGCTAGAATGAGGTTTTTGACAGGTGGAATGTGACTCATCAGCCAATTTTATTTAAAATATTTTCATAGGAACCTGTTTCTAGAGTTCGGGACTCTAGAGATTTGCAGCTTCGGGGTTTTTTTCTTATCTTTAGGCATTTTGAATTTGGATTTTGAAACTCTTGAATCTCAATGATATAGGTTAATGGATGAAATACATCCTGAGCCGCACTTCGTGGAGTTCAGAGCCGAGTTTAGCGGATGGTCCTGTGAAGAAGGAATTACATATGCATTTCCACATATCGACTACAACTATGTCTTGGTTTCCTAACATTGGACTTCGCTGACCAATGACACCATATTCACCGAGCACACGAATGTCATCGGGCATGTCGATGAGGTAGTGCATGAGTGCAATGTAGTGTGTCACAAAGTCACCATGGCTGTCTTCGTTGAAATCTAAGGCAACCATGTTCTACAAAAGCACTTCAGTTTGCATTTCTTGTACATTAATCTGCAGAAGGTAGAGCATGCCCGATTATGTGTAGAATCGTACCTCCGGGCTGGAGGATGAATTGAATATAATACCTCCCTTTACCAACTCCATTGCACTGTATGACTTGAGAACATCACGTCCTAGTCAAAATATTGATGGCCACTAAAGTAGTCTCCTCTAGAAATTGCAACACAGATGCATGGCTCAAATAAATTGCTGAATGGGCCCCAAGCAGTCGATCTTCCCAGTAGTCTCCCATTATTCGTGTTTTCACTAATGGCGAACTAGAGCACAACATTTTGGAATTACTTGAACTCTGTGAGTTTGTGAAATTTCTCCACTTACCTGCGGTGTGCCTCTCGAACCCATAGATTTTGTGAGCAACATCTAAATCTGAGAAAGCACTTGTTCTTTAAGTTATATTATTGGCATCATTGACTAGGATAAAATCGCTCACCTTGCATGGCAGTGTCCTCTCTTTAAATCCAAGGATTTGGCAACAATATCTTGAACCCGACGATTTAGTTGTTCATGTGGACAATTGAGTTGTTCAAGGATTTCAATGAGCCATTGGATAGATAACTGATATTTGTATATGACGTAGAGGGTTGTAAATTACCCTACTCCTATGTATCATAGCAAGCTATCTCTCATTTTCCTGGGCCCTCCCGTGAGGAGTCGAGCCTAGTCTCACTCTGATACCATGTTAGTTTTTCTTCATATGAGATATAATCGATGTATTATTACAATAATGAGTGTTCCATATATAGGGAACATAAGGTGACCATCCATGAAAGGATGCGTCCCTTGAATAATCAATAACTATTTTTTATTATCATTTACTTATTATATAGTAATTAATAATAATTATATTATTAATTATTGTCTTTAGAGAATGTCTTACCGATGTTGTCCAAACATCAACACCAGTGAAAACAGTTCCTAATCATTAATTGTTTTAACACAAGAATATATGACAAACCTTTGAAGGTCTATCACTTTTCTAGTCCTATAAGATGAAGAGACTAGATGCCTATGTATATTAAAAACAATGACAAGAGTATGGGTTCATCTCTAATCCATAATGTTGCTTCTTCTTCATTCTTCTATATTGTGTGGAAGGCATTCCACCATTTTTCCTGATTGTTCACAAAAGAAGTGAAGGCTCTCAACTGCACATCTCCTACATAGGGAACAAGATTAAATTTTATATCCAACAAGGAGGCATGTTCATGCAAATAAAACTCACACAAGAAATGTTGATATGAGAAATCACTCTAGGAAAAAGTTTCTAAAAACTTAGAGGCACTAATCATTTTATAAGGCCTTCCTTCCTTAATATATTTAATATTAAAAAGAGTTAATTGTTAATGAAGGAAGACTAGGTATGAGGGAGAATGGATTCTATAGCTCAACAACTCTTCTTCTAACAAACACATTTGATTTTTATCCTGTTGCAGAATCTGGCACTTAGCTTGCAGCTTCTTTAACTCTCCCAATTCCTTCTTCATTTCTTCCCATTTAAATTTCTGAGATATCAAAAATTCAGTGTGTTTCTCCCTGAGGTCCTGTATTTCCTTTCTATGGGCTGGCATAGGAATCATTCCTTCTCCAAACATGGAAACCTTTTACTTCCATTTATCAATCTCTGCCAGAAAAAATATAGTATTATCTTCTGTGTCATGATGGTCAACTTCTTGTTCATCCTCATCACTGATTTCTAGAGGAATTTAAGCTTGTCTCATTGGTTATTGTGTAACAGTGACTTTATTTGGTTGTGGTAATTTCTCTTCCTCAACCATTGGTTCTTGTGTGACATTTGCTTCTTTTGTGGCCTCATCATAGTGTTGATTTAAATTAGGTACCAATGGTTCTTGTGTAGCAATGCTACTCTCAGGATGGGGTAGTTTAGCAATCATAGCCATCACTGGTTCTTTTGTTACAGTGACAACTTCTTGTATATCCTTTTTAGAATGCATATTTAAATCAGGTACCACTAGTTCTTGTGTTACAGTGGCATTCTAAGGTGTTTCAACAGTCTTCTTTTCTTCTTCCTTAGCCACTAGTTCTTGTGTGGCAGTGGCTTTCTTTCTTTGTGTTTCCTCGGCCAGCTCTTCCTTTCTTCTGATTAGTCTAAAAGTTGAGGGCTCAAGAAGGGTCACCTCATAGCCAGCCAATCTATAAATATCCCCACACTCAGGACACAAATATTCCTTAAATGTTTCATGTGTTTCAACCTTCTCTAATGGCACAATATGTCCTCCTAAAAGATGGGTTGCTTGCACTAATAAATCTATATCATGAGGCAGATTCCTTTGGGATCCATTTTCTTCTTTTAGAATTTCCAATTCCCCCATAAACCTTTGAAATTATCTTTTGAATTGATCATTCTCAAATAAAAGGGAAGGAATCGGACTTTTACCTCTTTCAATAGTAGGTTCTTGTGTTTCAACAGCTCTTTGATTTGGGCTCAAGTTGCCAATTGTTTCTTTTGTTACAACGGAAACTTCATTTTTTTGTTCATCACCTAATGGTTCTTGTGTAAAAGTGGGTGAAAGAGGATGCAACATAGGAATCTTAATTTCTTCCATTTTCAGTTTAGTTTTTTCTGTTGTGACAACAACCCTGGTTCTTCTCCTTGTACTTGGGAAAGTTGATGGAAATGTTGGCAATGGCCTCTTCCTCCTTAATAGCTTGGGAACTATTTGGGGAGGTTTCTCTGAGACGATTTCAACTGCATGATTGGAGGAAACATGGGAAGAGTCATCATGAAAAACAGATGATTATTCCTACAACTCAATTATATTCTCACTTTGAATCATTGTTTCAACGTCTCGAATCTATTCTGGAGTAGTTTCTTCCCTTTCAGGTGATAATGACCTCTCCACAATTATTTCATTCACTGTATCTCCAGAAGGAATCTTTGTATCTTATCCTTCCCTCATTTATTCCATGGTTTCTTCCACACTTGGTTCTTTTTCTGTATCCCTTCCTTCGTGTTGTGTTGGTTGATTCTCGTCTATCAATTGCTCATTTTCCTCTGCTATAATGGTAGGTGATTTTTTGGGGTTTTGGTGCAGATATTCCTCCATATTCACTCCAATATATTCCATATGTACATCTTCTTCAATCACAACTTTAGGGATATCCCTCATTTCTACATCACCATTTCCCTGTCCTAGTTCTCCAACAACATTATCTTGTCCCAACACTTCATTAATTCCTTCTCTTTCCCTGTCTGAAATAGTCATGTCACTACTTCCTACCTCCTCTTTTGATTCATTGCCATCATTTTCATCAACTTCTATTGCTCCCATGGCAATGAATTGAGCCCATGTATGGTTTTGTAGTTCCAAGGCTTTCAACACTATTAATTTTATCAGACAATGGTGTGTGATAGAACCTTGGGGAAAAAGGGATTGTCTTAGATAATGTGCCATATTATGCAAATATTCTAATATATAATAAGGAATATTTATCAATGATCCATGATGAAGGTGTGACAACAGAACAAAATCATATGTGTAAACAATCTTGTACATACCTTCACATGTAATATATTTATTCAATAAAACAACCACCTAGTCCCAAGGTTGAGGTAAAGACCCTACTGTTTTTCATGTCCTCTAGGTTTCACTTGCTCTCCTTCCTCCAAGAAATTGGTCTTTGCATTAGGAATGTTTTTCCTTCATCCAAAACATTTTCTACCAGTGTTGGGAAACCCCGTAACAGAGGATATAACTACCTTTGTTACACTAATATTAAAACCTCTAACATGTGAATGGGTTCCTGTTAAATTACGAATGAATTCTAGGGAAATATCACCGTCAAACCCATCCAACCACTCAAAATATGTTACCCACCCTAATCCTTCAAATATTTTGTCGATGTCTAGGCATCGACACAGGGCGTCGATAGTTATTGGTTCATGATACACTACAAATCCTCCCATACTAAACACTCTTCTCTATAATTAGTTGTTATAGTATTACAAAGGAGTTTCAGGTTCAAAATTCCCAACACAGACCCAAGAGCTTCAACATGCATGAGTGCCCAAGAACAATGGAAAGACATTTGTTGTTATTTTTGGAAAGGTGGTGGTGATTCAAATTTCGTGAGAAAAATCAACCTGACAGCCATGTGTATTGAATGTTTATGGTGGCAGTTGGTTAATTTATTCAAGGATAATGGGATACCCCCCAACTTGAACTTACGGTATTGGTCATTTGTTGGTGATGTGGAAGGGCGTGGAACAATCATCATTTAACAATATCATGTCAAACACATAGTTAAACATGTCACAATGACCATTCATACATGTAGGTTGTAAACCATGGACACGTACATGCGGGCACTGACCGGCGACCGCGAGCGAGCAAAATCCAAGGTGGCGATTACGTTCAACTTATTAGTACCTTCCATTAATAGATACTTATTACTAATGACCACAGATGAAAATGGTAGAGTAACTCTACCAGCTAGATATGATGGAATCAGTGGGGCCATGGCCCATAGTATTCTTCGTACATGTTTCAACACGGTGTTTCAAGCTTCAACACAGTGTTTCAACACCAATATATCTGCATTCATTCTTATTAATTCTACATAGTCTTCTTCGTGCATGTAGCGTATTTCAGCCAGGTGTTTCAGCATGATTTTCAGCACCATTATATCTACATATATGTACATCTTTGTGGTTTACAGGAATGACTGTGTAATTACCCAAATTAGGACTAAGGAAGCACCATCCTAGTTTGCAAGTTAAATATGAATTAAGTTCTAACATAACACAATCTTGAATGAATAATGAATTGTACCTACTCTAGAATTGATGTTCTCATAGAAAATGTGTTGTTCCTTGTTCATGTATTAAGGAATAAGAAAGACCAAATATGAAGCGCGCGGAAGGCACACAAACCGAGGAAGGGTCAAAGTGGTCAAAGAAGCATAAAAGAAGGAATGAAGTAAAGAAAATAAAGTCGTTGAAAGAGAATATCAAGGAATATAAAGAACTAAAGAAGATAGATCATGGACAAGTCAACAAACGGAAGAAGACACTAATGGGTTCTTTGGAACGCCTCATGGAGAAGAAGGAAGAACAAGTCGGTGAAGTTCTTAAAATGAGGGTTATGTGGACCTAGGGTTTTGGCACTTGGGCTTCGGTATAGGGTTTTCTAAGAGTCATGGAATGTATAAATAGAGGTTTAGAAGAGTTGAGAAGAGAGGTGAGAGTGGTGTTGATATGCAAGAGTGTGTTTTAGGACATTCTTGTATTTTGGATCTTCAGTTGGGTGCATAGATCGACCCTGCAGCTGGGTGCGTAGGGATATGTAAGAGTGTGTTTTAGGACATTCTTGTATTTTGTATCTTCAGCTGGGTGCATAGATCGACCCTGTAGTTGGGTGCGCAAGGATAGGAAATAAAGAGGAAGAGAGAGAAGGATTTGCAGCTGAGTGCACAGATAGAAGTGTATATCTTCATATATTCTATCAATAAACACAATTTTGTGGACGTAGCCCTAGGGAGAGGGTGAACCACATAAAATCTTGTTGTTCCATGTGGTTGATGCTTGTTATTTGTTATCTTTTACATTGTTATTGCACTGTTATTTTTCCTATTGAA
>JZKD02S0866800.1:0-14197 GCA_000966675.3 Picea glauca
ATTAACCCTTAATTAAAGAGTTAATCACACTTAAGCTAATCATAGTAAAAAAATAATTAATTAATAACATATAATTAATTAAGGTTATATAATAATTAATTATAATTTAGCTAATATTTAGGAATATTTATGAAATTATTCATATTAATAAGTAAAGGGTCATTACACCTACCTTTGGACAGTCCGTGTACATACGCAGGTTGTTGAAGTGTCAGTAGAATTCCTATGTTGAGAAAATATTTTTTAAAGAAGATGCAGTCATCCTCTTCCCTGTCAGAAGTCATACTTCTCAAGGGTTTTCTTGATCTAGTCATGGTCTCTGTTATAACAGTCTGTAGCCTAGGTATGACCTTAGTATAACTTTTCTTTACCAAAGTTTTCTTGCGCTTTCTTTATTAGGGTTTTTAGACGATCTTGTGAGTCTATTATGATATGCATGTTTGGTATTTTCAGTGACTCCCTGCGATCCATAGTGGGCCGGAAGTCATTTCTTGGTATTGTCTTGTCTTCATTTTCCCCTTTTTTTCTTTGGAAGAAGAGAAAAAAAATCATTTTCAAATTTCTTGTTTTGAAGCATAAAATAGTAAAAAAAAACTTTTTCATTTCTTTGTTTGGTAAAAGTAGTTTAGGTTAGTTGCTTTATTTATCAAGGAAAAATAAAGTTTTCTTAAGTTCTTTATTTGAATACTTAGAACATTAAGTAACTCATAGTCGAGCAAAATCTTGTTTTAGGTTTTTCTTTTCAAATATCTAAGAAAAATAGTTACGAAAAGTTTGGTAAAAGAGTTTTAATTTGGCAAATCTTTATTTGTGAAGAAGTAGTAGTTTGTTTTCAGTTTCATCTTATGCTCTTCTCTTTCGTCTCTTAAAGAACATCACTGGTTTCACTTTCATTCCATTTGACTTAAGACAACCACTAAAATTAATGCTTAATCAAAGGTTATTAGACTTTGTGTTTGTAGGGTCCATCAATTTAGTCTAGGCTAGAGACTTGATTTAGGATTGGAGAGGAAACTCTTCAAGGCTACAAAAACAAACATAATATTTTGTGCTAGGGAGTGCTTAAAAGTTCAGTAACCGTGAAAGTTATTCGAGACCCCCCTCTAACACACGGGATAAACATGAGGTCGCATGCAGAAAGGTAGCGGAGATAACCCCTCCAAAGCCAGACCAAGCATAGTGGGGAATGCATATAGAGGGCTTATCTTGGGATTCTATTGATCACATTTTTCATGGAGATTCGTAGGTCTCAAATCTGTTCGAGGTCCTCAATCATCTTCTGGAACACTTGATTTCAATACCCTTTATAGCTTTTAGGCTTGATACCCTTCTCATTGCAGTCCACTCAACTGTCAACTGTACTCGTCTGGTGACTATTCGTGCGCTGACAACCTAGTTTCCTTTATATTAGTGACTTTCACAGGTGAATGCAGGGGTATATTGTGGTACCTAGGGAATACATCGGGCCATGCTTTGTAGAGTATACCTGGAGGGTGATTCCGTATTCGAGTTGCACTTGCACCGGTAAGTTTCTCTAGTGATGGCTAGTGTAACTGTTGTTCCAACTAGATAGTGGTATGCTTGTCTTATCTCATAGGATATTTTTCTAGTGTGTGTTGGTATTTAAAATTAATAGAAATACCTAGTGTGTCATTGATATTCTCACACCATGGAGGATCAAGAAACTATTCCCGACCCACCTCCGAGAAGAGAACATTTGATTGCGGAGGAATCAACTATTTATGACCTTGGAGCAGAATCTCTTGGTCCATATAACCCTCCGATCATCGATATATTGATGCCCATTGTCGTACAGGTTCACCCTTATGAGCGTCAGGTAGTGTCACAAGAAGCGATGGAGACAAATTCTACTACTTCTTGAGGGAATCCTCATACTCCCTCTACAATTGTCTCTTCAGGGGGTTTTCCACCTCCAAACCAATCGTCGTCAGTCTGGACCACTATGTTCTCGACTGCTTCTACCTTAGGAAATGGTCCAATTTCATCTATGGTGGCGATCAATTCGCCTTTCACCCAGAGTGAGATAGGCCCTCCATTCTCATACAAGATGCGTGGCTTGATACAAACTTTGTCCTTTCCTACTCCACTCTATAGACTTTAGGTCTAGGGGTAGGGAGATTGAACACTCCTTTGCAAGGATACATGGGGGAATTTCAGCTCCCTATAATGATTTCCCTTATGGAGGGGGTCATATACCTCCTTCATCCCCTTCACTCAGTGGTGCTCACCAGCACTTCGTCGGGCCGAACATAAACTATAATTCGCTTGGAGAAGGTAGTCAAGGAATTCCTTCTTATAACATGTTGGTAGGTTCAACACTGTTCTCCTCATTTGGTGTGTTTGGTAAAACAAATTCTCATCAATTGTCGTCTCGACCGGGGGCAACCCCAGTTTTGGACAATGAAATCCTATGCAGGGTACTATTCCTACACAGGGGGAAAACTCAGGAATTCCTTCCTCACAAGGACCTTGGAATCCATGGCAGGGATCATTTCCCTCATTAGGGATTTTGACCAGGGGAAACCCCTTCCATAGGTACTGGAACCCCAAGAAAGGCTCAGGACCTATACCCATCGGATCGACAGGGGGTAACCCTTCCCAAAATCCTTGGAATACAACGCAAGACCAACCTTCTACGTCCTATTATGGGAGTCATCCGATGACATCTCAATAAGTGAAGAACCCATATGCTAGTCATGACCATGCTTATTTCTAGAACCATGGCCATAAACCTAACTTTTCTTGGAAACCTAGTGCTAGCCAAACTCCAGGCTCCTTTTTCCCTGGTTATAATCAATAACCCAAATTACCATTTCTGGAAACTTTGCACTTGCCAGAATTGACAAGGTTATTAAATGACCCCATATGTCANAACTATATCATACTCAAGGACACTCTATATCGTGGTGGTGTAGATTGCATCCTTCGTCGGTGTATCACACATGAATAAGAGAAAATCATGCATAACAACTACCACACTGGAGCATGTGGCAATCATTTTTCTAGGTTGGAAACAACCCAAAAGATTCTACGAGCCGGTTAATTTTGGCCGACAATAATCAAATATTGTGTCGAATCAGTCAAGAAGTGCCACCTGTGTCAGATCTTCTCTCAGAAGATGAGGGCACACCCCACTCCCATGTTTCCCTTCATCACAGTTTGTTCCTTCACCAAGTGGGAGATTGATTACACTACATGCAAACCCTCTTCATCAAGGGGGCACTATTATATCATCATAGCAGTAGACTACTTCATGAAGTGGGTTGAACCTATGCCAACGTTCAAAGATGATGGTGAGAAAACAAATCTCTTTTTTTTTAACCAAATAATAGCAAGGTTTGGCATCCAGAGAGAGATTGTCACTGACCATGGAAGTCACTTTCAAAATAAAATGATGTCTGAGTTAATGTCAAAGCTTGGGTTGAGGAAAGAATATTTTTCACCCTACTACCCACAAGAGAATGGTCATGTGGAAGATGTGAATAAGTCCCTTAAGACTATTCTATAGGGAACGATCAATTTGTCTAGGTCAAATTGGAATTTGATGTTGTACTCAGAATTATGGGACTACCAAACATCTATTAAGACTACAACTGGTTTCTCACCTTTTCAACTCATTTATGAGTTGGAAGCAGTCTTACCTATAGAGTGATAGATCCCATATCTAAAGTTGGAAGTACAGTTATTTCCAGACACTTCACCTCTTGAAGAGCGTTTATTATATCTTGAGCAGCTCGATGAGCAACGTTGGGATGCAACCTTGGCCAATGAGGCTCACAAACAAAAATTCAAGTGTCAGTATGATCGGTCCATTCATCCTTGAATTTTCTCTCAAGGAAACCTTGTCCTGGTCTATGACCAAGATAAGGATCTCCTGGGGGCAAGCCAGTTCAAAACCATGTGGTTCAGACCTTTCATCGTGAAGGAGGTTCTAAATAAGGGAGCTTATCGTCTGGTGGACTTAGAGGGAAAATTATTTGGTGGAGCTTAGAAATGGGCTCTACCTTAAGAAGTATTACTCGTAGGTGGGTCTCCTTGGGAGACTTATTGTACATATGTATAGTTCTTATACATTTTCTTTTTACTTTTTGTCTTTTTGGTTTTATGGATGTGTCATTTTTGATGTCATATTTTCCATTGTGGCAGATGTCAAGTGAATCATAGGTGTTTGTTGGGTTTGCAGACGACACTAGCCGACACACTCGGACGCTTGCTTCCTTAGCTTGGGTGATTTTCACACCTCAGGTCCAGTCACTATCTTTAGGAGGTATCTGTTTAGGCGACACCAAAAACAATGTTGTTGAATACAACAAATTCTTAGAGTTGCTTTGTGATGCTTTGTTGCATGGTATCTCTCACCTTCGGGTCTACTTAGATGCTCTGCTGGTTGTGTCCCAGTTAAATAGAGTTTACAACGTTTATGATCTTACTCTACGTCGACGACTCCTTAGGGTACGTCTCTTATAATGAATCTTTGATTACATTACGTATATCCATGTTCCTAGGATATTGAATCGAATCAAATATACTCTAGCTAATCATGTATTAGATTGGCATATTGCACACATGTAAGANAACTATATCATACTCAAGGACACTCTATATCGTGGTGGTGTAGATTGCATCCTTCGTCGGTGTATCACACATGAATAAGAGAAAATCATGCATAACAACTACCACACTGGAGCATGTGGCAATCATTTTTCTAGGTTGGAAACAACCCAAAAGATTCTACGAGCCGGTTAATTTTGGCCGACAATAATCAAATATTGTGTCGAATCAGTCAAGAAGTGCCACCTGTGTCAGATCTTCTCTCAGAAGATGAGGGCACACCCCACTCCCATGTTTCCCTTCATCACAGTTTGTTCCTTCACCAAGTGGGAGATTGATTACACTACATGCAAACCCTCTTCATCAAGGGGGCACTATTATATCATCATAGCAGTAGACTACTTCATGAAGTGGGTTGAACCTATGCCAACGTTCAAAGATGATGGTGAGAAAACAAATCTCTTTTTTTTTAACCAAATAATAGCAAGGTTTGGCATCCAGAGAGAGATTGTCACTGACCATGGAAGTCACTTTCAAAATAAAATGATGTCTGAGTTAATGTCAAAGCTTGGGTTGAGGAAAGAATATTTTTCACCCTACTACCCACAAGAGAATGGTCATGTGGAAGATGTGAATAAGTCCCTTAAGACTATTCTATAGGGAACGATCAATTTGTCTAGGTCAAATTGGAATTTGATGTTGTACTCAGAATTATGGGACTACCAAACATATATTAAGACTACAAATGGTTTCTCACCTTTTCAACTCATTTATGAGTTGGAAGCAGTCTTACCTATAGAGTGCTAGATCCCATATCTAAAGTTGGAAGTACAGTTATTGCCAGACACTTCACCTCTTGAAGAGCGTTTATTATATCTTGAGCAGCTCGATGAGCAGCGTTGGGATGCAACCTTGGCCAATGAGGATCACAAACAAAAATTCAAGTTTCAGTATGATCGGTCCATTCGTCCTTGAATTTTCTCTCAAGGAAACCTTGTCCTGGTCTATGACCAAGATAAGGATCTCCTGGGGGCAAGCCAGTTCAAACCCATGTGGTTCAGACCTTTCATCATGAAGGAGGTTCTAAATAAGGGAGCTTATCATCTGGTGGACTTAGAGGGAAAATTATTTGGTGGAGCTTAGAAATGGGCTCTACCTCAAGAAGTATTACTCGTAGGTGGGTCTCCTTGGGAGACTTATTGTACATATGTATAGTTCTTATACATTTTCTTTTTACTTTTTGTCGTTTTGGTTTTATGGATGTGTCATTTTTTATGTCATATTTTTCATTGTGGAAGATGTCAAGTGAATCATAGGTGTTTGTTGGGTTTGCAGATGACACTAGCCGACACACTCGGATGCTTGCTTCCTTAGCTTGGGTGATTTTCACACCTCAGGTCCAGTCACTATCTTCAGGAGGTATCTGTTTAGGCGACACCACAAACAATGTTGTTGAATACAACAAATTCTTAGAGTTTCTTTGTGATGCTTTGTTGCATGGTATCTCTCACCTTCGGGTCTACTTAGATGCTCTACTGGTTGTGTCCCAGTTAAATAGGGTTTACAACGTTTATGATCTTACTCTACGCCGACGACTCCTTAGGGTACGTCTCTTATAATGAATCTTTGATTACATTACGTATATCCATGTTCCTAGGATATTGAATCGAATCAAATATACTATAGCTAATCATGTATTAGATTGGCATATTGCACACATGTAAGAAAAAACACACACACACATGTAAATACATTTGTAAATAAATGTAATACATAAGACATAAAAAGATGTAAATACACATATATATATAAAAATATCAAAGTTCATAGGTGGGCACAAGCGCCTAAAACATATATGTACATTAAGATTCATGGGGCTTATGCCCTAAAAAATATACAAAATGTTCCCTCGGCACGTAAGTAGTCTACCCTAGCTAAGGGAAGGCCTGTTGGCCCTACCGTAGTGAACAATGACATTTTCCAAATTCCAAAAGAGTTGGACCTAGGTCTGTGGTACCCCAACTATGTGAGGTTGCATCGACGGTGGGAGATCCTCAATCTCCACCATAGGTACTATATGATTGAGCACAGTGAGGTTCCTCTCTACCCGTCTCAATACTCTCTCAGCCCCTTCGGCTGGAGGTCGCCCTGCTACTATTGATGGTCTGACGGTTGCAAATGGTCTTGTCTCTAGTTGAGGATGCCACTTAGTCCTTGAGAAGTCTGTTGGACACATTGGTCCCACATCTATACATAACAGATACATAGTTTTCGGATACTATGATAAACATAAAAATGATATATATAAAAAGAAATAAAAAGTTAAATCAATTTGATAAACAAACATACCTAGCTCTCCTCGTTTTTCTCCAAGAGGTACGAGCATGTCAGGATCCCTGGAGAATTTGATCCCAGCATAGGGTTAGTCCTCTATAGCTGGAATATGCCAAGACCACTAGTCAAAGAAAGCATCGTTGAAGGCCTCAACAGTCCTCCCTCCCCCCTGTCACGGGAACAACATCACCCATCTGCACACTTCTGGGAGAGAAGCCATGTTCCCTCATATCGTTTCTCGTGGACTAAGACTGGTCACCCTCTCTAATAAAAAGGAACACATAACAGTCCTAAACCCAAAGTTTTTGTTATCCCGCACACGACACTCTGTCAATTGTCTCTTCATGAAATCTAGCATGGTTTTGCTCCAGTCAAACACTCGTGAATTCAAGCACTGTACCGCACAATGAATGTCCACCTGAGAATCCTGAAGTAAGGCCACAGATCCAGTGATCCACTTAATAAGTAAAACTATCACTTTCACTGATAGGTTGGAAATCTTGTGGATCAACACCTGAGAACCCACTTTATCTATGCCAGCCTCATAGTGTAGATCGATCAGCTCAGATATGTTGTGAGGCCCAGGAGGAAAAGAACGAAGGTTGATTGGTTCCCCTCTCCTCGAGAGGCCAGTCAGAAAATAGATATCCTCAGTCATCAGAGTCAATGACTGTCCCTCAAGCATAAATGTGTCGGTGTCCGGGTGCCAATAATCTACTAACACGTTCATTAACCTAGGTTGTTCCCTCATGAGTGGACACTGGAAGTATTTCAAAAAACCACATTGTGCTAATAAAATGAGAGAAACAAGGTCTTATGAGACCAAAGAATCAATGTCTTTGTGCTCCCTTTCTCTCCAATGAACATACATCCTGCAAATTGACAAGTTCATGGAGGATTAAAATCTTGCATTTTTTAAATTTTCCACATTCTTGAGGGTGTACGTGGGTTGTATTGGACACATTTTCATATACATGCAGGCAGACTATTTTCTTCTCACATGCATACATGGGATTTCCCATGAAAACCCGTGTACACGTAGGGCCGACCTTTTTTAGAGGTGCACGCCCCCCAAAGAAACAAATTAAATGAAAAAGGAAAGTATAGAAATGCAAGAGGAGCTAGTTTGTACTTACTTGGTCCGAGAGAAAGTTTGTTTCATCCTATGAAGCTCTTGGAATCAACTCTTTTAGCAAAGGGGTGTTTTTGACTTCTTAAGCAATTCTCAATTTACAATGGTAGCTTCTATTTATAGATTTTTTGGCCCCTTTTTGTCATTTTTTGGAACCCTTTGTCATTTTTTCTAGCTCAAAAATTGTTTAGTACGATTCTTGAGTTTCTTATGGGATGTTACGATATGTGTTACTTTTGGTATTGGGAATTTTTTTGAGAGTTGGGTCATTTTTAAATGTTCTTTGGTAAAAAGTCATTTTTCCAACTTTTTGCATCTAAGTTAGGTTTCCACCTCCACTTTCTGCATCTCGTTGTCTTTTTCTCTTTGCCATAGGATCGACCCCACCAAGTTGCGACATGGAACCATCAATGCTGCTTTATAAGTGTCGTAATTCAGTGGTAGAGCCTACCTTTACATGGATGCCCTAGTTAGATCCTCATTTCTTTTGGCATCCATGCTGTCATTAATGACCATAGGCTCGGGAGTCCTTAGTAGTTTTTTTCTGATTACAATTTTTAAGCCTTATTTTCATTGATTCATCAACGCTCTTGACCTCACCCTCGAGGCTCCCAAACAAATATGAGTCTTCTTTAAGCCCTTTTCATAATCTTTAAACATGAAAATATTGTCGAGCAATCTTATCTCCCTTCACGCTCGCCAAACTAAAATTTGAAGGCACGTTTTTCCGGTGGTAGTTTACCCCTTTTCGATCTGGATGGTCAATTGAACGAACAAAGGTATACTCTAGGAGCTTCAGTTCACTAGAAGAGTATTCTCAAGTATAATTTTAACCCTTTTTCGGGCCTAAGGGACTAAATTTACGAAAAAGGAACCCCCACGAAGTCCATAGTTAAGCTCTTTTCAGACTCCCTAAAATTGAAAAGATGCTTGAGTGACCTTGTTTCTTCACACTCGTTAAATCAGTCCAGAGGAACATCCCTTACGGAGTCCATAGTTAATCTCTTTTCAGAATCCTTAAATATGAAAAAATTTCCAAGTGATCTTGTCTTTGTCACACTCATTAAAGTGGTTTTGAATAGATGTATTTTTGGTGCTAGTTTAGCCCTTTTTCAAACCGAATAGACTACCTTCGAAAAAGGTACCCTAGTGGAGTCTCCTTTTATGCTTTTTTAGACTCTCTAAAAATGAAAAACCCCCGAGCTTACCTTCTCTAGGCTCATTAAAATTACATCGAAAGATGTTATCATTGTGTCTTATTAATCACATTTGCATTCCTACGTCTTTGGCCTAATGTCGGCTCCATGTTTCTCTCAACCAAACCATATGAAGCATGCCTTATACGCAAGCTTTGTAGAACTTTGCCTCTACGTCTTTGACACCTTGACCAATGGAGGATTTTTCCTGAGTGTCCTTTTCCTGCATATGTCTCCTTGCTCTGAGAATCAGTATGTTCCTTGCACTTGAAACTAGTATGTATGTGACACTCGTTCCTCCTTTGTAACATAGCATTCTTTTATTCTTTTTCAATCTTTCCACAATTATTGAAAAAGACAAAAAAATAAAATATACTCCAAAAAGAGGAAGGGAAAAGTATTTTCTTTTTGTTGGCAGCAAAATGAGTTGCCCTTGGACAAAGCACATCCTTCCATTTGTTTTCAAGCTCTAGGATTTAATATGACCTTAGGAAGTTGTTCTCGCTACATAGAGTTGTGTCCTCCTCTGTTTGGTTATCCTTCCGAACATATGGATGGTTTGTGTTGCCTCCTACATCATGAACTTATGTCAATTCCATGCTTCTTGAGTCTCATCATTTGTCATGCTTTTGTCCAGGGGAAGTTTTACTAATCTTGAGTCAACCCTTCTATAGTTTGTCTCTTGTCCTCATGCCCGACCACCCCGAAAGAGAAATCAATTCCTTGTTCAAAATCAATGAAGTTGTTTCCCTGATCACCGAGATCCTCTTGTCTATTCCTGACAAGCCATCAAAGACCCATGGGTAGTGAAGTCATACACTGATATTACACTCCTACCCTAGTTTCGAATATCTTGAAGTTGTTGCTCTAGATCTGAAGGCCTCATCTCCAACCATTGGGCATCATTAGCTTCTTAAAGATAGATACTATACATGTATATCTTTTGATTTTTAGATGTAGATCTGTTGTGTATTTCTCAGGGCTACACTTTATATAGTTATATGACATGGATCTGCAGTGTATTTGATTGGAAACCATGATTTTATTTCATCCCAAGCATGGGTATGCTCGCCTTGATGAGACAAATTATTATTTTGTAGATGGCACCTCCTGAACTCTAGTCTCTGGGCTCACTCGCTTCATACGTTGGTGAATATTTGTAACGTATTTCGGACATCAAATGATCTTATGAACTCACACATTAGGGGGGATCTGTTATAACCCTAAAATTGTGCCATACATGTATACCTGGCATCAAGCCATCTTACTTGCTATTTTTGCCAAGCCATCATTGAAAAATTCTTCTTAAAAACTATTTTTTGAAGGTGTATGTGCCCTACACCACTACTTCCCACGTACAAATTCTTGATGCACCATTACAAACCATGTACACACACTTGTTTCACCATTATAGCCCGGGTGCACTCACAAAAAGTGTGAAAAAAAAAATTCAAAGGGATACGGGCTTTTGGGCCGTTACTAATCATTTGACCACCTATAGCTGGTCACCGAACCGAATACATATCTTTTTGGACTATAAAATAAGGTTTTTGGGTCCCATCCCAAAGATAATCATAAGAGCAAAGAAACTCTACCCATTTCAATATCCCCCCTTTGCCCCAATATTTTGCAACCACATTGTGAGTTTGAACCATAATTCCCTTTTTCAGCCCTTTTTCCTCCATTGCAAATCCTTGCCATTTCCTTAGAGAGAACTGAAGAGGAGAAGAATACGTGGAAGAAGTTGGTGCATCGTGAAGAGGAGCCTAGGATTGAGTTCGAGGAGTAGTTTCTGATCTCATATTGTAACCGACTTTGTGAGATTAATATAAAGAAATACTTTTTCCGTCCCGCCAAATGATGTCTTTAATCTTCATGATTTATTTTCATTTTGGTTATGATATCTAACCCACTAATCCATATGTAGAATGCATGCTTTTAGTTTCTTGTTTGTCTTTTGGTGAATGCAGTTCATCCTTGGGAGGATACTTGCAGTCGAGAAACAACTGAGTGCAAAGGGATCGACACCGAACGTGGATTTTAAGGTAGGACTACCAGATCCCTATACTTTTCTTTTTATGTATGATTGTGGGGTAATGTCAAGATAGTTTTTAAAAGTAGGAGACTTTACACGGTTAGCTCTACCTACACTTTAGAACCCTAGTGTAGTCTGTAGGGGGTTTTCCTTCTTACATAATTGATACAGGTTTTTGGTACATGTTGTGACAGGTTATTAACACAGATCGATACAAGTTTACAATGATATATCTCACAATGATAGTGTGGAAGTGATTTCATAATTTATATGACACTTATATTTCAAGGTGGTTGGACGGGGAAAGGAAAGGGGGTTGTATCCTCCTTCCAGTTGATATCGAAGAGTCAGGGAGTTGGAGCTTCCTTTAGGTTGGATCCTAAGAAATAGGTGGTTGGAGCCACCTTCTAGTTTGAGCCGGAGAACAAAGGGGGTTGGATCCTCCTTCTGGTTGGATCCATAGAACTATGTGGTTGTAGCCACCTTTTAGTTGGATCCGGAGAACACAAGGGGTTGGAGCTAGAGAATTGGGTGGTGTAGCCACCTTCCAGTTGGAGATAGAGAACATAGGGGGTTGGAGCCTCCTTCTAGTTGGAGAAAGAGAATTTGAAGTTGGTGCTTCCTTGAATTTAATTCTTAAATACATACAAGAAAAACCTTCTATGGTTTTCTCCTGCATTGGGTTACCATGTAAAATATGGTTGTACTGTGCATTGTGTGGATATGTCTATTATTATTTATTATTCATTGATGAATGTTAATATTGTATGATGCAATAACATATTACTGATGAATTGAGAACATTTTCGAATAAGTTAAAGGAATATACATTGTGGTTAAAAGGATCAATAAGTGGTATAAATTTCTCATTATTGATTCACCCCCCTCTCAATAATCCAATAGGAAGAAGAAATAGTCACTCTAAGAAAATATATTCAAAAGAAGGACATGCAACAGAAAAACACCCAAATATTGGATGAGATCATTAATAGTCAAAGACCATACTATGAAAAATATGGACTAGAATATAACCAGACAGATAAAGGATCAATCTCTAAGACAACAAAAGAAATAAGATATGAAGAAGAATTCAGAGGCTCCCCTAATAAGGAAGAAGGCAAGAAGATCAAAGAAAAATATTACAGAGACACTCCATCACCCAAAAGATTCAAAATTCATAATTAGCAGCAGCCAGCAATAGAAAGACCTCGAGAAAAAGAAGGATTCTGAGGAGCAACTCCATTCAGAAGATATTTCACCCCTAGGTATCAAACTATTTTTATTGGTTTATGATATTCATGTTATAATTTTGGGCACAAAGCTATGAATTTTAGAGTCAATACCAAGAATAGAAGAAACTATGAAGACTACATAAGAAATGATTATCCAAGAAGGCCTTATGAATCACAAAGTAGAAGCTACAAAATATTTGAATCCTTGAGTGCTGAAGTGAAGAAAAATATTTAGGTACCTCCAAAGACACCTAGAAAATGAGTGCAGAAAAATAATCCTCCAAAATAGATCATTAGGAATAAATATGAAGGAGTTTAAACCCGAAGAAGAATACGTTCACCAAAACAACAACACCTAGCATTTTTATCCACAATTGAGCCTAGCAGTTTTGAAGAAGATGGAAAGGATGAATATTGGATCAAAGATATGCATGAAGAACCAGACCAAATAGAGAAGAATGATACTTTGGAACTCGTTCCAAGACTTAAGAATAAGAAAATGATTGGTACAAAGTGGGTATTCATAAATAAACTAGTATGGATAGTTTACCAGGAACAAGGAAATACCAGTATGAAAAGGATACACTCAAGTTGAGGGTATATATTTTAAAGGGACCTTTACCCAGTTTCTAGGATGGAAGAAACCAAATTGATATTAGCCTATGCATGTTTAAAGAGAATCAAGGTCTATTGGATGGATGCAAAGTCATCCATTCTAAACGGAGAGTTAGAAGAACAAGTCTACATCGAACATCCTGAAGAATTATGTTATCAGAAAAGAAATATAATGTTTGCAAGTTAAAGAATATATGCACTCAAGTAGGCCCCTAGAGCATGGTATTCAATATTGGACATGTACTTACAACAACAAGGATTCAGGAAGGGAAATGTAGACAACAATCTCTACATAAAAATGGACCGAGACAATATATTAATCATTGAAGTTTATGTAATGATCCCAAGCCAAATTCTTTCTTGGAATCACTAACTACTACTAATTTATTGAGTTATTAAGTGCATANCCCTGCTACCAAAAGTGTCCAATCACCCTAAGAAATATGACAATTGATAGATCGGATGGTGGTAAGAATAACCCAGGTGCCTGAATCTCCAAGATCCCTCTCAATCTCTATAGATGTGAACTTCTCACTGAATGGGGTGCCCCACTGGATGACTGAAACCATAGCTAGTTTGGCCCTGATGAAGGAGACCTCCAAATGATCTGAAACTCTCCCAGAATATAGATCGGGCAATGGTAAGAATAACCTAGGTGCCTGAATCTCCAAGATCCCTCTCAATCTCCGTAGATATGAATTTCCCACTAAATGGGGTGCCCCACTGGATGACTAAAACCCTAGCTGGTTCGACCCTAATGAAGGAGGCCTCCAAATTCTCTGAAACTCTCCAAGAATATATATCGGGCTATGGGAATCCCATGGGAGAAGTTTCGAGCTCAGATCTCAAGTAGATCTCCCTAGATCTAAGTTTTGCTGAATCACAGGGCATCCCCTATGGCTCCACGACATCTCAATCTGCAGACAAATATAGAATGATGATAACCCTCCAGAAAATCCCTCAAAATGATGGTCATGCCCCTGCAAACAAAACCCAACTGTCAGAATGGCCCTAGGCCCTCGGGATAAGCTGGATCGAACCTCCCTCGATAAACTGGCCCTGAGACTAGAATGGTGTGGAG
>JZKD02S0866822.1:0-14197 GCA_000966675.3 Picea glauca
TGGGCACTCTAATCCTGGCCTCTCGAGAGATGCGCACCCAATTTCGGACCCCCCCCCTCCGCTTAAAGGTAGAATGGCAAGGGGGTTCCAGAATCCAATCCCGACCGTAGATCTGGGAGCACATATTCGGGCCGTCCAGATTTGCTCACTGCATATCCAACGGTGCTGATGAATTTGAACAAGATCGGAGGGAAACTGTAGCATGACATAGTATAACTGCCAGAAACCACTGATGGTTTCAGCCAAAGGACTCGAAGACACTTGGGGATGATTAACAGAGAAGGTGAAGAGCCTATGAGAATCTTCAAGAGGGATGAAGATGTTCGTGAAGGTGATTAACAGTTGGATGGGCATTGAGGCCTGTAACTGAAACAGACAAAGTGAGTTTGATTGTCACAGAGAAGACGAAGAGTCTCAAACTGCCAGAGAGGCTCAGGAATCTCAGTATAACATACAGTGATGTTGTACACATGGGGTGAACCTCCAGAGAAGCTAAAGAGTCATGATGATGATTAGACAGAGCACTCGAGAGGTGGAGGATAACGGTGCAGAGTCAGGATACAGAAGCATTGTGAACATTGCATGCACAAGGTGCACAAAAGCTATAAATACATGGTACAGAGAAGAGATGGTGTTGTTGCTGCTATTGGATTTGCTGTGGTAGTTGTGTAGAAGGATTGAAGTATGAGAAAGGAGGCAGAGTGCAGAAGTAGAAATGCACAGAAGAGGAACTGTGCAGTGAATTGACATAGCACACATAGCATAAAAAGAAGAATAACAGACAACACAAGTCATGTGTGCAGGAAGGCAATGAGGCAGACAGAGTAACAAAATGCAGCAGAACAATGATGATTTTGGTAAGCCATTGTTGAACATCTTATCACTGTAATAAGTTTTAGTAGCAAAGATTTATATTTCAGGGTGGTTGGGAGGTGCCTGAGAGGACTGTTGTCCTCAGAGGTTCAAGTGGGTGCTTGAACACAGGGAGTTGTAGCTTCCATCTGGTTGCAGCCAGATAAACCAGGGTGGCAGGGTGGTGCAAGGGAGAACTATTGTTCTCTGTTATACAGGTTGGTTGCCTGTATGATTGGAAGTTGGTGCTTCCATTCAGTTGGTGTTGGAAACACTCAAGGAGTTGGTGCTTCCTTCTAGTTGGTGCTAGAGAAACCAGGGAGNTGTTTATTTCCTTGCATTATTGTGATCATCATTTAGTTTTTCTGCAAAGAGTTTTAAAAGAAGCATAATTGTTTAAGCTCAGTAACAACTGATTCACCCCCCCCTTCTCTCAGTTGTCCAACACATAGTGTATAGTATTTTCTAGAACAAAGGTTACTAGAGCAACAAAAGTGGGTCATTAAAATGCTTGGGTATGATTATGAGAATATTTATAAGAAAGGTAAGAAAATGTGGAGGTTAATTCTTTATTAAGGAATTATGAGGATGAATGATCCCTCTTTTCCTTATCCTTACCCATACTTGATTGGGTCAGGGAGTCCCGTCAATAATTTATAGGAAACAATACTATGGTTCAACTCATCCAAAGGCTTTAGGAAGATCCCAACCCCCCTAAAGGTTATAAATGGCATCAAGATACCCTAACGTATAAAGGGTGCTTTTTTTGGTGAAAAACCATGCTTTAAAACTAATGATCTTAGAGGAGTTTCATTCATCACCTACCATGGGTCACTTAGGATTTCATAAAACCTATGAATGAGCTAAGCACTCTTTCTTTTTGGAAGGGATGAAAATAAGAATCTAGACTTTGTAGTGGCATGCAACACTTGTCAAATAAATAAGGGTGATATGGTCAATATTCTTATGGCATTTTATCCATTATTTGGACCAAAATCTCCATGGGTTTTATAGTGGGCCTCCCAAAAGCTAGTGGCAAATTGGTCATCACGGTGGTAGTTGAACGCATTTCTAAATATGATCATTTTTTTTCCTTATTGTACCCATTTATGCCTTCCATAGTTTCCCAAGTCTTCATGGATTATATTTTCAAGTTACATGGCATACCCACTTCCATTGTATCAAATCGAGATCCCATATTTGTTGGAAAACTTTGGTTGGAGTTGTTTAAAGTTTAGGGTACCCAATTGAAAATAAGCACTTCATATAATCCCCAAGTTTATGTTCAAACAAAAGTGGTAAACAAGTGCTTAGAAACCCATTTTTGGTGATTCACTTAAAAAGGGACACACTACTAGCACAATGTCTACTCCTTGCAGAATGGTTGAACAATACTACTTATCATGGCACTACAAAAATGAAAATATATAATGATATCTATGGACAAAAACCCTTGTCAATGGTTTCATATTTACTAATCACATCCAAGGTTCATGCAATGCATCACATGCTTCACACTAGAGAAGCCATTTTCATCACACTCAAGGACAATTTGGTTCTAGCTCAAAATTGAATGAAGCAATAAGTTGACTAGCATTGCTTAGAGAATTATTTTGCAGAAGAGGATATCATTGTCCTTAGAGTGGGATATGGATGACATATGAACTAGGGATGGGTCTTGGGGCCTTGACCAATGTTGGGGGAGAAATTGAGGGAATTATCCCTAAATTAAATTTATTGAGCTAATGGGCCATGATCAAAGCCTAAAATCACAATATAAACCCTTTAAAGTGTATCTTTGGCATATATGTGCAATATGGGAATGATCAAGAGTTTTATGCAATATGTACGGGTCTCAGGGACTTGGCCATAATCAAGGGAAGAAAACCAAGGGCTTACACCTTAAATGGATCTCCAAGTCTTAGTGACCCTGAAATGACCTAAAACCACAATAAAAACCCTTTAGAGGAAATCTTTGGCCTTGTTGATCTTGAAACATGCTAAGTTATAAACTCTATCTGTCACTTGTATATCCATTCTTACACTTATAAAAATGTTCAATTTGTGGTTTGTTCATGAGTCATATTGTAATTTTTGTCACCCTCAAAGTGCACCTTCCTATTCTGATCTCATCAAAATGCACCCATAGAATTTTCTTCAAGTATTTCGCGGGGTCATGCATATTACCTTGTTAGTTTAACTTTCCATCATCACCAAAACACACATCAATATTTTTCCGCCCTCATTTCACATTATACCTAGAATCTTTTCTTCACTATAGGTTGATTTTGTGTTCATCTCATATCCAAAGCTTCGTTTGTCCACTTGACGATACTTGTTTTTTTTTTATATTTCACTCCACTCTCAATACTCTAAAACTTAGGCATTTTAACTTTCCACTGCATAATAAAAGTTCTTTTCATAAGTATATTGAAACCGTTTTCTTTTCATCCGTCCGTCTACTTTTGGGTACTTAGTCATTTTCAAGAATTTCTATCGTGGGCCCGTGGGGTTTGGATTTATCCCATAATCTCTTTATATTTTTCCATCACTCTATGGTGAATGATCATCTTCTTGTCACGTTCCCCGAGTAACATTAAATGCTAAATATTATGGAAAGTAACAAGTGGTTAGGTATCAAAGGTTGCATTTAATGGCGATTTTCTTGAGACCATCCTTAATAAATTCACATTAATTTCACCTTAATCATTATTTTGAAAGATCTTCAAGGTTTATTTTGTAAAAATAATTTCTTTGATATTAACGTTCATAAAGATTGTACGCAAACCCTTAAAACACGATGGCCAGAAGGAAAGAAAGATTTTGTGGAGATACTCTAAATAGATTTGCGTGAGAAGACCTAAAATATTATTGGTCAAGAGATTATAAGTATTATTCTACTTTGCGCCCTCAAGAAAGAAATATTAATTATATTTGGATATCAGGTATTGCTAAGGCAAGGTGTGTTCTAGAAGTTTTCGACGCTGCAAAACTCGTTTCTTGGTGCACAGATAAGTACAAAAATAATCAAAGAATCATTCAATTGCAGGGACAATCCCAAATTTCCCTTGGGCCATCTAATTTCAAAAATATGTTGAAGCTAACTGGGCCAACAATGAATTTCAAAGTTGATGAAGCTAAAGAATTTATGAAGAATAGAAATGGAGGTAGGGACATGTTGCCGCAATATCTGGAAGACTCGACGACAATTCCAAAGGATTTCTCGATTATATAGGTCAATCATTTGAGAAAACCATATCAAGAAATGGCATGGCTTATAGCTAGGGTTCTTGGGAAAGAGTCAATTGCTACAGTTCCTCGTCTAGATCTTTATATTTTATATTTTTTTATCCAAGAAAAAGTTATTTTCAACTGGTCCAAATTTTTCTCTTCAAAAATATCATTCGAGTTATCAAATTTTAGAAAGAACAAGAAGTTATTTATGTCTACATTCTTAATTTTTTCAATCACATACTATTTGAAGGTTTTCATTTAGTAAAACAAGTTAATTGTAAGCTAGACCATGTTCACACACAGTACCCCGCTCTTTGGAAGTAGGAGGCAATGTACCACTTTTATGAAGTTTATGATGTGTTTGTTTCTTATTTCAAGAAACTCATATTTGGAAATGGTACTTCGAGACTTTGATTGGATGCAACAAATTTTTTATAAAAAAGGGAAGTTTTGAGGCAAATAAAAATTACAACATCATTAGAGTTTACTTCTCTAGAGAAGCCCCAATTTATCTTCCATTTTATGTTTCGGACAAAATATTTGTAATAGAGGTTTGCATACAGTACAATTTTTTGGCACGTTTCTTTTATGAGAGAAAGAAAAATCAATTCATTTCTTTACCATGGAATATTGGTGAAATTACACTAAAAATGCTTCAAAAATTGATAAATATGCAATCTAGTTTGACCAATATAATTTGAAGATGGAAAATAAAATAAAATGGGTTTGAACCCAATCAATGTTTTATGAATCACATGACTTATGCTGGTTTTAGTGTATCATATGCAAATACATATTTGTTTAGAGAAGAAGAAGATGATGTCCACAACCCTGAAGCAATTCCAGTGGTAGACCTTGAAACTGTTGTTAGCACAAATGAAGCACATATACAGGGCGAAAGGGTTGTTAATGAACAAAGCACAAGATCTCAAAATACTTCTCAAATAAACGACACACCCAAGCATAATCCTCAAGTTGTAACTTGAGAACAAAATAAATCTTTAATTGAAAATTTCAGTGACGAAGATTACCATGATCCTCCTAAAAGGAGTCTTGAAAGATCTCACAAGATCACAATTAATAGTAAGAGAAAAAGAAGGGAAAATAAATAATAAGTGGGTGAGATCATACTTGATGGTGATGATTCCCTTAAGGATATGGAACTTGATGTGAATATTGAAGACACAAAATTTCTAGACGAAGAGCAAACGATCCAGGAAAGTAAATAAATTGCAACGGAGTTGAAAACATAAGAACCAATCTTCTATGAAGAAGAATACTTAACTCTTGACAATGCTTTATTTGACAAAGACACTGAGAAGTTAGTTTTGGAAAGAGTTAATTCAAAAGGAAACAAGGTTCAGGGAAAAGAAAATACACAATTTAATTTGAGCGGAGTTCTACCATAAAAAATTGCCAAGATTCATAGAGCTACTGGTGATGCTCTAGAGATGTCAGTGGATGATATTCTATGAAATGATCCTTTTGTATCATTTTGTAGAAGATCAATTCAACCTTTATATATAGAATACTTGACATCATTTGAGGGAAACAATTTGTTGTTGCCTTGGATAGAAAATATGTTCATTGGTTAGATAATTATTTGAGTACGATTACAGTTTGTTGGATCAATGCAATTCCAACCAAAATGTAATTACTATTAGTATTTCAAGTGTGTGCATGATGAAAATCACCTTTAGCTCAATTTAGCCTCTAATTGAATCGTTGGGTTTACCCATAGCTTGATTTCTCACAGAATTGAAGGATTGGTGTATATCCACAACCCTATTGGTAATTTGTTTGAATTGTTGGAATGGATTTTTGTGTGTTCTCTTTCACTAATTGCATTTATAGAGGCGACGTTTTTGCTCAATGTAGTTTTAATGCTACAACACTATTAATTAAATTTCTAAAGCATTGTCTTGCCCTTGATTTCATTATACACTTTGTTCAAGCTTTGGAAGTATCACTTATAGCCCCATTTTAGTTTGCTCCAATTTATAGGTTCATATTTTTTCTTGAGCATTGTACAAATTACATGTAATATCTCATCCATGAATTACACTCCCAAAACTCCAATCAATGTGAATTTTGAGCTTGGTATAATGTATTGTTTGATAGTGCATTCAAATTGTAGAGATATAATAGTTTAAAATTCCATGGTAAGCATTCATGTTGGTGAATTGTGTTGACTATCAATCCCTCAATTACAGATCATCTACTATCATAGCAGGTTTTGAATACTTAGAGAATACCTGCATTTTAAGGACCCACAACAAGTATCAAAGCAATGGAGAAGCATTGTTGCAATGACTATTGTGGAGCAGAAAATTTGAGATGGCCGAAAAAACTCATGAAGAACATGTCATGAAAGATATAGAAGCTATATCTGTTCAAATGAAGCAAATCATTGGTACAATGATAGAATTGGTAGCGTACCTATTGGTGAAGAAATATAGGGAATTAAACTCAAAAAATATTTAGCATGAATAAGATAAGGCATACCGAGAAGAATACACGTACAATGATTCAGGTAAAAACTACTATTTTTCTTCATTTTCCCATGTTCCTTTCAATGTTGAAGAAAAACTTGAAATACCCATGTTTGATGGACAAATTGATGTTGAAGTCTTTCATAGTTGGTGGAAACAAATGGAATTTTATTTTGGCCTTTATCAAATCAAAGAAACATAACACATTTCTTTTGCACATTTGAAGATGATCATACATGCTTTGTTGTAGTGGGAGAGATATGTGGATACATTGAGGTTAGGAAAGAAGCCCACAATTATAAAATGGGAGGACTTCAAGACATTGTTGAAGTCACAATTTTATTCCATAGGTTATGAAGAGGAGTAGCCCATGAAGTGGGAGTACCTTCAACAAGAGCAGGGACAAGGGGTGCAAGAATACACTTTTGAATTCAGGATGCAAGCCATCAAGTTGGGTATCTCTTTGGAAGAACCAAAGGCGGTGATGAAGTACCTTGGAGGAATTTTCAACCATATCCGAAGACAATTGTAGCTTCTTATTGTGAAAATCATAGATGAGGTGAGAAATAAGGCTCTTTATATTGATTTGGACTCCAACAAGGGATAATAGCATATGGACCAAGAAGAAACCAACAAGAGAAGAGACAAGAAGATGGTAGACACAACCGAAAAAGGGAGGGATCCTAATAAGAATTGAAAACATTGTGTTGTGGATGGGCACATAGAAGAGAAGTGTTGGAAATTTCATCCAAAATTCCATCCAAAGTGACTAAAATCTAAGGGGAAAGCAAAGGAAACTACTGAGACAAAATAAGAAGTGGTAGAAATCACCTCCAATATGGATGAAGCCATAGTTTTCACTGCATTGCAACAACCAAAGGCAAGTGGAGATAAACAACAATATTCCAAATCAAAGTTCAAGTAAAGAATCGAAAGGTAAATTCTATATTTGACAACAATTCTCAAAGTAATTTGATTTCTAAAACATTGGTTGATGAGCTTGGTCTAGAAACTTATGATCTAGTGCAACCAAGTTCACTAGCATGGTTTCAAGGGAAATATATTATGAGAATCACTCAGAGATGTAAAATCAAGTTTTCCATTCATGCTAGTTATGTTGATGAAGTAGAATATGAAGTTTCACCGCTAGACATCTGTGGAGAAATGTTTGGTATCCCATACCTATGGGATAGGGATACTACCTTCTCTAGGAGAGAAAATAAATATCTATTGGTCAATATTATGAAGGCATACTTTGTCAAATCACATCGAGAGAGAGAGAGAGAGAATAACTCCTCTAGTAGAAAAAAAGGGGTAGAAAAGAAAGAAGCAAGCAACCTTTGTCAGAAACATAATGGTGGATATGGAGAGGCAAATGGAGGTCAAGTGCTTCGATCTCCTTAATGGTCAAACTTTTGGGGACCAAAATCCTACAAATGGGGAGGTGTGATCTGAATTAGATCCTCTCTAAAATATTTTGTAAACTTTGCAATAAGCACTTACTTGTTTTTCTTCTTGTAAATTTGTAATAAGCATGTAATTTTTTGTTTTTACAAAGTTGAGAAAATGTCCTTGGAAGTTGAAACAAACCATTATGATGGTTCGAATTCCAAAGGAATCACATTAAAAATGAAGTTTTTAATGAGTAAGGATCATCAATGGGGGAGATGCAAAGATAACCTAGAAATCTTGAAGGGCAGTAACAGAGATGAGAGCTTGAAGAGTGAGGCTAGATTGAAGATCAGTGGATGAAGGAGTCAAGAATCCTATCCATGATGAGTGGAGGTGTCTCTGAGCCATGGCCATATGTAATTTTTTTTTCTACTGAATAAAAATGCATTATATTTATGAACATACATAACTCACCCTTTGTAAATATTTTTCCGAGCATAATAACTCCCCACCAAATTTAGTTTTCCTAGTTGGGTTTCCAAGGTCAAATTTCTATGTTCATTGTGATATGATTTTTTATGTTTCTGTTGTGTGATTTTTGTATGAATTAATTGCTACTTTAGTGTGTTTAATGGACATTATTTCAAATCAAAATTTATAATGGGCATCCATTCCAACAGTCTATGAAATTGATTTCCATTGAGGCCGAAAGGGATTTGGGCATTCTTCAAGAAACTAATATTCCTTGGATTAAAGAGCTTGTTTTTTCCATTGATAGAAATACATTTTCCTTGCTTAATGACATCTATTTGGATAATTTTTTAGAAGGTAAATTTGGCCTTTGGATAGAGAATATTTGACATTGTTAGAGAGAAACAATTTGTCCTTGCCTTGGACAAAAAATATGTCCGTTGGTTAGATTATTGTTTGAGGACGATTACAGTTTGTTGGATCATTACAATTCCAACCAAAATGCATTTACTATTAGTCTTTCAAGCATGTGCATGATGAAAACTACCTTCAACTCGATTTAGCCTTTAACTGAATTGTTAGGTTTATCCATAACTTGATTTCTCATTGAATTGAAGGACTAGTGGATATCCATATCCATATCCATCTTATTTCTCCACCAAACATCTTGAATACATATGCATTGGTCGACCTCCATTGATCTAGATCTTTGGCCCAATTGGTGTCGACAAATCCATGTACATTTAACTTACCACTGTCATCTCCAAGTCTTCCTTGGTAGCATATAACATAGTCCTCCATGCCACACAAATACCTGAATATTATCTTAACAATTGTTTAGTGCTCCTTTCCATGTGTCGACATGTACCTGCTCAACACTCCCATTGCATGGGCAATGTCTGGTTGAGTGAAAACCATCGCATATATTAGACTACCAATAACACTTGCATAGGGAACACATGTCATGTCCTCTATTTCTTCCTATGTCTTTGGACACTGTTCAACAATTAGCCTTTCTCCCACAAGAATTGGCACCTTCACCAGTTTGCAATACTACATATTGAACCATTTCAAAGCTATTTCAATATAATTCATCTGATTCAACTAGAGATTTCTAGTGGCTGAATTTCTCTTAATCTCCATTCCCAGAATGAAGTCAACTGCACTGAGATCCTTCATGTTGAACTTGGAGGGTAGTTGCTTCTACACCTCCTTTATTGTGTCCATGTTTTTTCCAATCAACAACATCTCATCGACATACAAAGCTACATATATGAAACACCCACCTTCTTCCTTGGACTATATGCAGTGATAAACTTTGCTTATCACAAATCCCAAAGTAAGGATGTATGTGTCGAACTTCTGGTACCACATCCTTGGCAATTGTTTTAGAACATAAAGGGATATTTTCAGCTTTCACACCAACTCTTGCTTTCCCTTTCCTACAAATCCTTCAAGTTGTTTCTATTATAATGTGCTCATTTTACCATAGAAAATATCACTATTGTCACCCAACCATAGGCTGAAGCCACCCTCCGAGCACCTTTAACCTTGACAGAGATTCACTCCGGAAGCAAACCCTAGGTTAGATATACAAACAAAGGGTAGCACACCTTTCTCCAAGGATAGCGCACCAAACAAGAGTTGATCAGATAGTCCAAACCATAACCAAGATATAGTCCAAGCCAAAACATAATCTTCTAGTTGCAGCAACTGCTATGGTAGCTTCTCCTCCAAACTTGCACACAAACTAGCTAACTGCAGTGCGCATAAGTGAGCTCTGCAATTCTGATAATGCCTGCCATAATGAAGACTGGCCTCCTATATTTATACTAATTCTGGCTAACTGTCTGGGCTGAATTCTCATTCTCGGTGCCTATTTACTTAGTATATAATATTTCTTTTGGACGAATTCTTCTCTTGGAGGCTAATAACCTAATACAAATTATCCTCTTGAGTTGACTTGTCTTCTAGGGTTATTAGCCAACTCATTAGGGTTTCTTTTTGCTTCTCGAAATATTCTATTCTCATTAGGTTTACATGTGCAGGTAAATACCTCCCACAACTACCATAATATCAACACTCCCTCCTAGCAAGGGAGGTATTACAGGTAATGGTCTTGAGCACAAACATACCATTCACCCGGTAGGATCAACATAGTCGTATAGACTATCATATGATTAGTTCATGAGCACCATCATCACTATCAATGTCATCAACTGCATCATCTCTTGAAACATACTCCATCTGAGTAATTAGACATGATGTTGGATAAGTCACTCACTCCATAGAGTGGCACAAGAACCATTCTTCTAATCTAGACATATGTCCTGTAAGAATAAATGTCTCGAACCATTTTTCATCTAGGAAATCTCTGTCCGTTGATCATCCATCTAGATGATAATCATTTCCAACACTGTTGATAGTCTTCAAGGAAATCAGAACAATATCATTCAATAGAATACAACTGTGTCTATCCATAGTAGTACACAACTACGATCCAATGGTACACTACCACACCAAGTAGCACACAGGTACTTGATTAGTGGCATATAGTCACAAACAGTGGAACACATCCACCATAGTAGTATACAACTATTGTCTAGAGACATACAGTCTTCATAACAATCATCTGATATCATCCTGCACAGAAACAATGTTATGATATAAATTGAATCATCTGGGCCATTCTTCCACTCACATCTGTGAGATCTAGAAGAGCATATGCCCTCAAAAGGTCAAACATCAATGATGAGATATCTGGAATATTCTTCTCAAGCAAGGAAGACTAACTATCCTGATTTCTGAGCCTGGACCATTCCCCACCTTGGACCATTCCTTCGRCACTAAACAAAGTGCAACCTAGAGATAATGAGTCTGCCCTAGGGAATTCCTRTCCCTGATTGCYGAACCTTGACCATTCCTCTAGCACTAAACAAAGTGCAACCTAGAGAGAATGAATCTTCCCTAAGGAATGACTGTCYGGACCATTTCCTAAGGAAATGATTGTCTTGCACCAACCTCCAAAACATACCATTCTTCGAAACTGCTCACAACTGTGAGCTTAGAAAGAATGATTGTCCGACGAGGCGAGCTAGTCTTCATGAGTAACCCTCAAGAAGAGAGACTGCCCTAGACCATTCCCCATGTTAACCACAATGGGAAATTGTTGTCTATGGTACATCAACAATCCATAGAACCATTTTCATTACGAAAATGATCGTTCGATAGGGACCATTTTCCAAACTGGAAAATGCCTGTCCGTTAGAAATCTCAAACCACTTTCCGAACTGGAAAGGAACTGCTCATCCTAGACCATTTTTCTAACTGAAAAATGACTATCCATAAATCAATAATACATCAGTGCTCCCTCCCAACCTGGGAGTCATCTCTTCCTTTTTCAATAAAGAAGTCATCTCCACATTCTCCAACTTGAGTACGCAAACTCTTTCACCTTGGACAGAGGCTTTACCAAAATTTCTTCTTATCTACTCATCCATGGAGATATATATATTGGAGAACCACTTCTCGTTTTTGGACTTCATCAAGGAGAATGTAATGCTTGATCTCAAATGTACTTCAGTGTTTCTGGAACACTGGTTTTCTCTGAAGGATTCATATAGCTCTGATCAATATATTATATCATTATTAGATTCCTCTTGGTTTCCTCCTAGCTCATAACATACTGGAACATATCCAAGTGGTACTTCTTCTGCTATCATGAGAGTTTTTCATGGATTAGCAATCCATCATTCTGATATTTTGAGTAACCATTCTGATACAATATCTCTTATATAGAAAGTCTTAACCACGCTTCTGCTGTGCATTGGAGGTTCTTCACCAAGTTGTCTTCTTCCATCAACATACAAGGGTCTCTTTCTGGTATACCTCAAAGCCTTGAGGTTTCTCTACATGTAAACTCCAACCCATGGATATTGTGAAGGATATGCTGGCTCATGTAGAGGTATGTCTAGTTTACTTGGAGAAAACAATCATCATAGTCTTCTCCCTCCATCTAGGAGAAATTCTAGTTCTAGATCTCACAATGATTGCATTCACAAGTCTTCCATACAATGTTCTTCATCACACTTTTCATTTCCTCTAATTGATTGATTTTTTGTGAGTTCATATCAGGCTAGTAGTCTTGTGATTCTTGATACAATGACTGGTTGTTCTGTCTTTTCTTTCTTTCTTGGAATCTTCATGTTCTTCCTCATGTTTCTCTTTAGCTTCTNCCTCAAAAGGTCAAACATCAATGATGAGATATCTGGAATATTCTTCTCAAGCAAGGAAGACTAACTATCCTGATTTCTGAGCCTGGACCATTCCCCACCTTGGACCATTCCTTCGGCACTAAACAAAGTGCAACCTAGAGATAATGAGTCTGCCCTAGGGAATTCCTATCCCTGATTGCTGAACCTTGACCATTCCTCTAGCACTAAACAAAGTGCAACCTAGAGAGAATGAATCTTCCCTAAGGAATGACTGTCCGGACCATTTCCTAAGGAAATGATTGTCTTGCACCAACCTCCAAAACATACCATTCTTCGAAACTGCTCACAACTGTGAGCTTAGAAAGAATGATTGTCCGACGAGGCGAGCTAGTATTCTTGAGTAACCCTCAAGAAGAGAGACTGCCCTAGACCATTCCCCATGTTAACTACAATGGGAAATTGTTGTCCATGGTACATCAACAATCCATAGAACCATTTTCATTACGAAAATGATCGTTCTATAGGGACCATTTTCCAAACTGGAAAATGCCTGTCCGTTAGAAATCTCAAACCACTTTCCGAACTGGAAAGGAACTGCTCATCCTAGACCATTTTTCTAACTGAAAAATGACTATCCATAAATCAATAATACATCAGTGCTCCCTCCCAACCTGGGAGTCATCTCTTCCTTTTTCAATAAAGAAGTCGTCTCCACATTCTCCAACTTGAGTACGCAAACTCTTTCACCTTGGACAGAGGCTTTACCAAAATTTCTTCTTATCTGCTCATCCATGGAGATATATATATTGGAGAACCACTTCTCTTTTTTGGACTTCATCAAGGAGAATGTAATGCTTGATCTCAAATGTACTTCAGTGTTTCTGGAACACTGGTTTTCTCTGAAGGCTTCATATAGCTCTGATCAATATAGTATATCATTATTGGATTCCTCTTGGTTTCCTCCTAGCTCATAACATACTGGAACATATCCAAGTGGTACTTCTTCTGCTATCATGAGAGTTTTTCATGGATTAGCAATCCATCATTCTGAGCTTTTGAGTAACCATTCTGATACAATATCTCTTATATAGAAAGTCTTCACCACGCTTCTGCTGTGCATTGGAGGTTCTTCACCAAGTTGTCTTCTTCCATCAACATACAAGGGTCTCTTTCTGGTATACCTCAAAGCCTTGAGGTTTCTCTACATGTAAACTCCAACCCATGGATATTGTGAAGGATATGTTGGCTCATGTAGAGGTATGTCTAGTTTACTTGGAGAAAACAATCATCATAGTATTCTCCCTCCATCTAGGAGAACTTCTAGTTCTAGATCTCACAATGATTGCATTCACAAGTCTTCCATACAATGTTCTTCATCACACTTTTCATTTCCTCTAATTGATTAATTTTTTGTGAGTTCATACCAAGCTAGTAGTCTTGTGATTCTTGATACAATGACTGGTTGTTCTGTCTTTTCTTTCTTTCTTGGAATCTTCATGTTCTTCCTCATGTTTCTCTTTAGCTTCTTGGGTCCATGGAGTT
>JZKD02S0866856.1:5164-25032 GCA_000966675.3 Picea glauca
CCCTTCCTTCCACCCAAGAATATATGAGAGATAATAAAACTTTACATTAAATCATCACCATCAACCAATCATCACATAGAACCTGATAAGGCTTCCTGAGACTTCTTCAATTTCTGCAATTCTTTAATTCTTGGAGTACTCTGATCCTATATATAATATTACTCAATGTCTTCTCTGAAACTCCTCCAATTTTCACTCCTTGAATCCTCCCCAAATAGAGGTTATAGAAAGAATGGTAGACTTTATTCAATTCTGGTCTGTTCCGAAGACCCAACTTGTACAACATGCCCCGTGCTCAATATTTAACGTCTGATTCTGAAACTCACATATAAGAAACTAAATTCCATACTCTTTCCAATGGAGGTGGTCCCACTTCATTTGGATTATTTATGAAGAATTTATGACTTTTGTACCCATAACACATGTTTATTGACTAGCTTCAGGACTGGTCAGAAACCCTATCTTCCACAGAGTGTATCTCCATATTTATAGCGAATCAAGTCTAAACGTTTTACCATAGGTACCTTGATATGTATTCTAAACACCATAGCGATTGCACCATCTGAATCATTCTAGAAAAAGTTTTATAGCAAAAATGGTAAGATGACCTAAAAATAACATACCTTATAACACATCACCAATAGACTTCATCCTCTTTTGAAATTCGGCCTTATTTTGCTTCTTATTCCCTCTGAAATTCGACTTGTATCAAATGAATGTATAATGATGTTTATTTATACCATTTATGTCACTTCCTTTTAACATTAGGCCCAACCTGACACTTTCTTATTTTGTAATTATTTTCTTTAATTATCTTCAGGGCCTACATGTACAATTCACTTTGTCATCTTCAAAAATTCATTTCTCCTCAACCATGAGGATCCATGTGATGTGCCACATACCACCGGAAAAAACATGATGTATACTATCCATCCATGGGTGTTTTATCTTCATGTGCATTGTCCTTCATTTCCAAATACCTTTATCAATCTTGCAGTCCAAAACCCATGACTAGGGTTGACATCAATGACAACAACAAATATTCCAACACAAGTATGCCCCACCAAGCTTTTGTTATCCAAGGCTTATGGATTAGAATGAGAGACTCAATCCTTAGGAAAAATACTCTCTTGTCTAATCAAGATAAGACATGAAAACCAAGGCCCTACAAGAAGGGATTCCTCAAGGGAAAATCCTTCACCAAGAAGATCAACTGTGGATTGGAAAAAAAATACTAAAAACCCTTACCAAAGAACTAAAAGTAAAACAAGACAAGATATTAAGCGCTTACCAAGCCAACAAAGGAGAACGGAAGAGCTAGAAACCCTAAACATCATCTTTCAAAGTCATAAATTTACCCTTCAATGGATCGATCTTGATATCAATGTAGAAGTCTTGAACATTCACAATAATACCTTTGATGAACCAAGAAAGAGAGAGCTCCAAAAATTGTCACCAAAAACTCCAAGAAAGATATTCTATTAATGGCTTGTACAGATGATCTCCAACAATTCACAATGATTTGGAATGAGAGGGGAGCCTCTATTTATAGAAGAGGCTTCTGCATTCTTCTCATTCTTTATTAATTATTTTCCCAAAATTTAGCCTAGAAGACTAACAAAGAAGGCTTGTCATGCACATAAATAAGGACACTAAGTCAATACATAATCAAATGATGCCACATGTACATAGAACCTTTATGAGAGAGGAATATCCCACATAAAATGGGGTCGATTTGCTCTCCTAGAACAATGTTCCAAAGAAAGAGTGATGTGGAGGCCTCAAAAGAACGTGAAGTAGCCTCCCAAGAAAAAAATCTCCAACATTCCTCTCCTTCCAGTGGAACGACCTCATGAAAGTGTGGAGAATTGCCTCAAAAGTGGACAACCTCCTCATATTTTTCTCAAGGAATCATCAAGAGTAATATCCATGGTATTACCAAGCCTTAAAATCAAGCAAAGATTCTCCACAAGGCAAGGAAGGTCCATATCCAAGTCATGTCATCACCCAAAACACCCACATGGCTATCATAAACCCCACATGTGTGGGTCGGCCCTCAAATCACGTGGAAGACACCTACAAAATGGTGAAAGAAGAGGAGCATTCCAAGATCTCCAATGTGGAATATGTAGTGTGTGCAAAAGTAGCCCAAATGTTCTTTAGAGGATGTGACAAATGCCTTAGAATATATTTACTGCCTCGAGAACTGTGACATTTCCTTGGGAGATGTGACATTGAGTGAACATATGTAGAATCATCTCTAGTAGTAGATAGCCAAAGTGTGATGAATACATAAGAGAGGAGATCAATGCTTAGTAATACAATAAGTGTGCTATACATAGGTGTGACAACCTTTTCAAAGAGAAACACTTTTACATTAAATACAAAGGGGTAAGAGACCATGCAGCTCCCCTAGATCATGTGTCCTAGTAGATCCACCCGAAGATGGTTTCATACCTAACCTAGATCATAAATGACCGACATGATGAGATCTATCAGGATCAAGGGGTAGTTGACCATAGCCATAAAAGAAAAATCCAATCTTGATATGGGGACTAAAAGGACGGACCATGACCGACCATGTGGGGTATAGAGATACCACATAAGCCCCCTACCAATACATAGAACATGCAAGCATGGTCCAACACAATACATAAGTGAAAATACAACCACACTTTAGGCTAATCATGGTATAACAAGGCACATAATTTGTTCATATCATGGTCCATATTTGGCGAAAAAGTGTAAGGTACATTGAGGTGAATCTGAGGTGTAACAACATGCAAAGGTATTTTTAACGGAAAGTTTGAGTCCTATTTGAGACAATTCTTTGTTAAAATTGAACTTTGTGTTGTCATATTCGATCCATATTATACATCATTTTTATATTTTCATTGATGTTGGTATCATCCCATAGAAAATGACTCATTTAAATCCATGAAAATGTTTCATTGGTATCTGATACACTCACTAGTGAATACAACAAAAAATTGTCAATTTCTCTCAAAGTTTCTACTTAAGTTTACCAATGTGCTGGACAGGCATTGTGGATGCAATTTGGAGAAATATCCTAAGGGTTGAGGAGATGTGCAGTAGCAGAGGAAAGAAGAAAAGATAGGATCGAAGTGCGTAGTAAAGGCGCATGATCAAAGTTTACAGTAAACATGCGTTTGGCAGCGCATAAGAAGATAAAGAAAGGGAATAAAATAAGGAAATAAAGCAAGGAGATAAAGTAGGAAAAACAACATGCAGGAAAAAAGGAAGGAAAAGCAACATGCATGTGTGAAGGAAGGAAAAGAATGCATGAGCTATGTGTTGTCCTGATTTGTAATGAGTCATAATGAGTTGTCATAGAGTTTTGGGTAGGGTTTTGAGCCCTAAAACTTGTGTATAAATATGTAATAGGTTGAGGAAGAACAGGTTGTTGTTGATGAACGAATAGGGGGTTGAAGAATAGGTTGTTGTTATTCAGAGAATAGACTAAGAATGAGAGAGAGCCTATGTCTGAAGGTTTAGGAAAGGTTTTGCAAAGAGAGGCTTGCACTACAAAGAGGCTAGGCAGGATAGGGAATGATATCATGATGTATCTATTGTAGTGTAGTGTGCAAACCTGAGATGAATTGCATGAAGAATAATAAAGAAGATAGTCATTGTGGACGTAGCCCAAGGATTGGGTGAACCACGTTATATTATGTGTTTGAATGTGTCTTTTTATGTGATTGTTCATGAATGTTATGTTTATGTGTGATTAGATCTAGCTCTATTTATTATACGAGTTTTGCATAGTAATTATGAATGTTCTAGTGAATGGCATATGTCGCAATTTGTGTTATAATGGTGTTGTATAATTGATTTTACTAATTAATCAAGAAACAAGAGACACAAAACATTGCGCACATGGTATATAAGTATCAATTAACATGTTGATGACCTCATATCCCTTCATCTCCATGGAAACCCGATTCCTACAGTTCCAATAGATACCTCGAGTGAGACTTCACTTGCATGTAGGTGATGTCAAGAGGGTCGGTATCTGAAGGGTTTTGTTGGTTAGATAACTTGAACCTAGGGTCTTACAACCGTGCACCAACAAATGCTTCTCTTGTTGAGACCCAAAATCTGTAATTGAGGGAATGTTTTGGAGGTCAACTAAGAAAGAGATAGTCGAATGGATGGAAAGAAAGGAACAAGAATTTTCCCAAGGAGAGAATAGAAATCCTTGGATGAGCTATGAACAATGGATGCAAAGGTATCTGTTTATAGAGTTGTATGAGATTTTCTTTGGCTAATTTTTTATTATTTTAACTAAATGGTTAGAAAGGTTAGTGGAGAATAATGATAAATATCGTAGTGCAACACTGAGGAACTAGACTCCTAAGTTGGTTGGACAATTGAATTATGTAAGTAATAAAACTTCCCGCATACTTGATTTCTGGTTGAACAACATACTGGGGGATTATATTATGAAATTTGCAATAGATTGTGCCCAATCATACAGTGTTGTAGAAAGGGATTTCTTCAAGGGTCCACGCGGAAGGTTTATGAAAGCATTGGGTACCTGGATAAAGGTGTTTTTATGCGAAAAGTGTGTGATGATGATGGAATATGACTGCTAAGGGGCTTCGTACAAAAAGGGGAACTAGGGGATGACCAGAGGATAGTTTGAAGGTAGGAAAGAATGAAGGAATAAATGAAGAAGGAAGGGAGGGAATGAGGGAATGAGGATGCAGAGAAATGAAGAAGGTGTATTAGAAGAGGAAGATGAGTTTGGAGTATTGTGCAGTGGAAGAAGGCACAAGAGGTTGAACACTGGGGATGAGAAAGGAGAGTCACACAATGAGTATGATAGGATAAAACCATGTGTAATAGTCCATATTGTATAAATACCATACATAGAAGAAGAGGAAGAGGATTCTTAGTTCAATCCTATAATATAAGAGATATTAAGTCCTACTTAGGCTGGATCCTATGTATATTCCACGATCCCCTATGCGTCACCGAGATTTGAAGTAACATTTGAGTATTTGTCAAAAGCACTTTTAGTTAGAAGACGAAGACAGAGTGGCAGTAGCCAGAGTAGTGGAAGTAGTGCGTCGAGTCATAGTCAACCAACATCGGTGAGGGGAAGTACTACACAAAACAATGTGGAAGGGTTAAACAACAAATTGAGACTGCTTGAGTTCTAGGGAGTTGGGTTGGAGAACCGAGAACAACATCTATTTGTATGAGAAATAATTTGGGATGTGAAGAATTTCCAGGATGATGATATAAAGATTATGCAGTTGGAAACAACATTTAAAGGTCGTGCATTGGTATGGTATATGAAACTATAGAGTACCACACCTACATGACAAGCAAGGACTTTAGTAGAAATTATACAAACATTGTTGAAAGAGTTCAAGAAGCCAAAATTTGAGTTTCAGTACATTACAAAATTGAAGGAAATCAAACAGTTGTAGACTGAATCGGTTTGGGACTATGATAAAATATTTAAGTATTTGATGGGTAGATTGACATTCTATATGTTGGTTGTGGAGCCTGATTATCTTCTTGATTCAGAGGTCTTTTACTTTCAGTCATGTTTATACCCCATGAAATATTTACACCCTGGAAGTATGTACACTCTTCCACGCGGGGGAGTGCAGAGGGGGGGTACCCCCTCTGCGGGGTCTGAGGGGGCTATCCCCCCGACTGGGGGAAAGAGGGCCCCCAAAGGAAAAATTGCCTTGTAAATGTATATTGTAATTTCATTGTAAATCTGGATCATTCATTATAATGTTGCAGATCTAATGATAGAGATTATGTTAGGGTTTTTTTCCCTTGAAGTCAACTCTCTTTTATGAGGGAAATGTATTGCGACTATGGTTGATGGTGAATATTGTATTCTAAGATAGGAGACTGTGAGAGAAATAAGAGGAAGTTACAACGGGTTTGTTGTAGGTTATATCCCTTCATATGATGGATAATAATAAAGGAATGACCTGACAATTTCTCTGGTGGACGTAGCCCACACTAGGTGAACCACATAAATCTGTGTCTCTATTGTATTGTGTGTCTTATGTGTTTTGTTTCCGCATTTGTTTTATTTTATTTCTCCACGGTCCTGTTTTTCTAAAACTATATTCCTGATCAACAACACAGAGAATGGTTTATTGTAGGACTATTTCCACACATTTGATGCCCATTGATACATCAGAAGTATTTATCGCAACCTGAAGCTTTGGAGATTGCAATGAAGCTGGAAGCATCTCCTGTATGATATGGTGGGGGGGTGGCTCAAGTCTAGAAATAATTAGTTTCCTTGACCATTTAATTAGAAGAGCCTACAAAAGGGAAGGAGAAGTGAGAACAAGTCTGGTGTACCAAGTGTAGGACTAAAGACCACCATGAGGACGAATGCCCCATTTTTGTGCAATATTTGGTGACTGGAGCACCGAATACATTATTAAAAGGGGGGTACTCTGAAATATGTAATAAATGGCGACATCATCTGCATGATTGTCCATTGATGCAGAAATACCAGAGTACACCAAGGAACTTATTTTGTAAATTTTCCAAGTCAGTCGGGCACAAAGAGAAGGATTGTCATGAATTTGATTTGATGAGAGAGTGCACTTTAGATATGTATAGGATTCAAGAGGAGAATGTTGCGACAAAAGGATATGGTCCATAGTATAATAATAAAAGAAGCTTTAATCCAAGAAACCGAGGAGGATTTTGTAGAGGTCAAGGCAGAGGAAGTTTTGGTAGATGAGGTAGAGGCCCAGTAATCTACTACAACTGTAATCAACCAGGACACTTAGCTCTTGACTTCTTGAATCCTTGTACAACCTTCACCTAATATAGAGCACTGGATCCTATGATAGAAGGTTGTCCTCAAATACTCGTGAAGTGGTAGGTAAGAGGGAATCAAAATCAGAACCCAAATTACAACCTACCAAATATATCAGCCAAGAAATGCAATGAAGGACCTAGAATAGAAGTTGTCATTCCTGGAGGAGCTAGAACAGGGGTTGATGCGACGAATGGAGGGAGGAAGGTTGAGAAATGGGTGAGAAAATCAACAAGACCTATGCTGGCATTTGAACCTCGGCAAGAAAAGGAGACATATCAGAGGACAAGAAAAGAGATACTAGGACCATATTGGGTAGCATCAACATCATCTACTCCTCCTATGGTTGAAATGCCTCTGGTCTGTGACCATACTATACCATACAAGCTGCTTGAGAAGGTAAGTACTCTAAGATATTTTATGAGAATTTCCATAGAATTGATGAAAAATGAAACCACGTTGAATGCATTAGGTGAAATTATTGATCATTGCACACAAGACATGGAAATTCTTGCTTCACGAAGGGTAATGAATTAGATACTGCGCAAAAAAGAGGACTAATAAAGATTTTAGACTAAGTGTGTAGATTGGAGAATATGATGTGGACAATCTCATTTTAGACTTGGGTTCCAATGTAAATGTGTTACCAAAGAAAACGTGGGAAATGATGGGGAAACCCAAGTTAATCTGGTCGCACGTCTAGTTAATATTGGAAAACCAACACAAGATAGTACTAATTGGTTGATTGACAGGGATACCTTTGAATATATATGGGGTGCACAATATAACAAACTTCGAAGTCATAGAAATCATGGATGATAGTTATCCATATCCACAATAATGGGGTTAGAATGGGCCTTTGACAATCATGCCATAATTAATCTGAAGAGAAGGGAAATAATATTTGAGGTAGGAGATTTGAAATTTATTGCGCCATTGGATCCAGCAGAAGGAAATAGGTGCATAGAACCTGCGAAAGGGAATGAAATTGATAACTTGTATAATATGACAACGTGAATGTATGACTATGTTAACCCCACTGCAGATGGTGCAATAAGTTGAAGAAGCATTAGCTCATGTGCATCAGACTCAGAGGAAGGTCTCGAACATTGGAAGCAGAGAATGCACGAAGTATCCACTAGATGATGTGCATGCATGATGCATTACTCGATCATTGCGCTAAATTGGAACATATTTCTGTGATCCACCCAAGTATGATGGGTTGACTAACATTGAATATTTCATACAGGAGTTTGAGTTGTAGATACCTGAACAAAAAATACTATTGGCATTAGATGTTGTCTTGAAGGCTACTCCAACGAGATCGTGGGTTGCACACAAAGAAGGAATAAAATATTGCTAGCAATGTAGAAGATTGATGCAAGTTAGATTTAGTACCAAGGTGGAGTATATTGCGCAAAAGTATACAGGGGTAGGTGATCCAATAGATCATGTTGAGCAGTCAAGAGCCATATGTAGTTTGATACCAAATAAGGAATGGACGCATAGGTTTATAGATACATTGGGTAGAATTCCTAAGAACTAGTACCTAGAACTATAAATGTGCACAAAAACAACAAATTGGGACCAACTAATTCAAAAGTTTAAGGTAACATTTTGTTTGAACATGAATCCCCATTACTATATGCATCTTTGCAGTCCATTAGCACCAAGATATTTTTAGAAGACGGGCCCATGGAGGTAGTACCTATGTGTAGTGCACACAGAGCTTCTATGACTTTTCATAAATTACTGGAATGTTATAATGTTGCTAAGAAAGATCAAGACGTGAAAGATCCAAGGAATATACAAGTACTTGAAGTTGAGGGGGAATGTGTAGTAGAAGGACCAGTGCTTGAATATGTTATGTATGCACAACCAATAAAGACATAGAAGACAAATATTGGGACAAAAGAAAATCTAAGGTTTACGTAGATAGATGATTACTGGAATGATGAAACTATGAAAAATATTGCAGATTTATTGCGTGAGTACCAAGATATATTCCCAAATACATTCTCATAAATGAAAGGGATAGTTTGGGAGCTAGGATAAATGAAGATCCCTTTGAAACATGATGCTAAGCCAGTACGACAGAGACCCTATAGAATACATCCAAAATATAAAGAGAAGGTAAAGGTAAAGATAGACATAATGTTAGAAGAAGGAATCATTGAACCAGTCGTGGAATCAGGATGGTTAAGTCCAGTGGTAGTGTAAGATAAGAAAATGGGAGGAATCAAGATTTTTTTAGACCTAAGGAAGCTAAATGATGCATGTTTGCATGATCCATTTCCAACACCATTTACAAATGAAGTGCTATAGAATGTAGGAGGGCAGGAGGCCTATTCTTTCACAGATGGATTTTCAGGATATCACCATATTAAAATTGTGTAGGAAGATAGATATAAGATGGATTTTTCAATTGAGTGGGGAAGCTATCGGTACATAGTAATTCCTTTTGGGTTGAAAAATGCACCTGCAATTTTTTCAAGAGTAGTTGTCGTAGCTTTTAAGGAATTTATTCATAAGTTCCTGGAATATTACTTAGATGATTGGATTGTGTTTAGTCTACTAAAATATCACATAGATGTACGTAGGTTAATGTTGGATAAGTTTAGACAATGTTAGATTTCACTGAATTTGAAGAAATGTATTTTCTGCATGCCTTTTGGAATTTTGTTGGGCCACGTGGTATGTAAGCAAGGATTGTTAGTGGATTTTGCCAAGGTTGCAGTGATTTTGGACTTACATCCACCCATATCAGTAAGAAAATTGAGAGAAACATTGGGTCATACAAGATACTACAGTAAGTTCATTAAGGGTTATGCGTAGATTACAACACCTATGGAGAAGTTGTTGAAGAAAGAAGCTAAGTTCCAGTGGAATGAGAATTGTTAGTGGCTCCGCCAATTTTGATATTCCATATTGGGGAAAGGAATTTAATGTTAACGTGGATGCATCATCCATATATTTGGGTGCAATATTATCTCATCTAGGACAAGGAGACATATACCATCCAATTGCATTTGCAAGCAGGAAGTTGTCAACAACCGAAAATAATTATACTACCAACGGACGAGAAGGATTGACAATGGTATATCTGTTGCATAAGTTTAGAGATTATTTGTTGGGATCTCATTTCAAGATGTATACATACCATTATGCACTAAGATACTTAGTTAACAAGCTAGTGTTGGGGGGGAGAATATGCATATGGTTGTTGTTGTTCCAAGAATATGATTTTGATGTTGTTGTGAAACCAGGGAAGTTGAATGCAGGGCTAGATCACTTATCGTGCATACTATCAGGAGAAGATGTAGGGAATCTATATGACAACTTGTCGTATGTCTCGTTATTTACAATTAAAATGGTGGAAAACTACTTCGTAGACATTGTTCACTTTTTAAGTATAGGAATGGCCACATCAGAAATGAAAGTTGCACAACAGAAATAGTCAATGGTTAAATCAACAGACTACCAACTAATTGTAGGGAACTTATACAAGTTAGATGTAGATGGAATATTAATACGATGTGTGTTAGATCACGAAAGTCCAATGATACTCTCATAATCTCATGAAGGAATTTCACAAGGACACTACGTAGGTAAAGAGACCGTGCTGAATATTTTGTGTGCATGCCTCTGGTGGCCCACACTTCACAAGGATGCTAAAGAATATTGTCATTCGTGCGATGCTTTTCAAAGGGTGGGAAATCCATCCAGAAGGGATGAGATGCCTTTTCACCCATAGGTTATGTTGCAGGCATTTGATAAATGGGAAATAGACTTTGTTGGACTAATCAACCCACCAGCGAGAAGATCAAGAGCTAGGTATATAATCATTGTGATAGAGTATTTGACCAAATGGGAAGAAGCATCACCAATCATATATTGTTGCATGATTTCTATTTTGATAATGTAGTTACACAATTTGGATGCCCTCACATTCTATTGAGTGATCAGGGACACACTTTTTGAATAAGACAATTGCAACATTCACTGAGGAATTTCAAATTCATCTTCAGAGGAGTATGACATATCACCCTCAAGCCCATGGGATAGTAGAAACTTTTAATACAATTACAAAGAATTCTCTGACAAATATCTACAACATAGGAAGGGATGATTGGGACTTGAGGATCCCTGCGGTATTATGGGAATATAGGACTACAAATAAAAATTTGACCGGACAGACACCTTTCTGGTTGGTCTATGGGCAAGAAGCAGTAATGTTGATGGATTTTATTGTGCCTAGCCTACGCATTGCAATGATTTTTTATCTTTCATACTCTAGTGCAATAGAGGAGATATTGTCATAGTTGCTATAGATTGAGGAAGACTGATTTGTTGCAGGGTTCCATCAACAAGTTCAAAAGGCAAGAGAAAAGGCATGGCATGATAGACATATTAAACAAAAGAAGTTTCAAGTGGGGGGATTAGTATTGCTATACGACAATAAGTTTATGTAGCATCCAAGAAAATTTCGAATGCATTGGTTAGGACCATACATAATTAAGTATGTGACAGAGACAAGTGTTGTGTAGTTGGAAACATTGAATGGTGAAGTCCTGGGAGGAATGGTGAATGGCAGTCGGATGAAACTTTATAGGGACAACCGACCTCCCGCACACTAGGCTGAGTTGCACAAGAACAAATGTACCATAGTAATGTATTATAGTAGGAAAAATACAAATAAATACAAAGTGGAAAAAGAAAAAATAAAAACAAAGGAAAAACATGAAAAAAAACCAAAATCAAGTAAGTTACAACAACAGTAAGTGTGCAGAAGAAGTGAGTGTCGTGCAGATAGGTGAAAGTATGTTGCACATGGAGATTACGTGTAGAAGCAAAGAATGTGCAATGAATGAACAAGTAAGCCAAAAAAATTTGCACAAAACATGACTAACAAGATCCTTAAAGGTATAAAAAGGCGACAATGACGGATAAAAATCATTCATGACAAGGCATAAAGACGACGTGTAGTCATAAATGGAAAAATCCACCGAGGATCGTGACAGACCGACGATATGAGGAAAAAATCCAGTGGCATATTTGGTAACAAAATGAAATTAAATCATGTATTGAGTACACAAGTGGTGGATTATACTGTTAGTTCAGGTGTGAATGTATAGGGACAACTATGGAAGGTTTATAAAAGCACACCAGGGGTCGACAGAGAAAGGGTATTTTCTTTCATAATCATTGTGAGCATACATAGTAGAATAAATGAAAACTAGATCCAACACAGAGCAGTTCTAGGGTTGAAAAAGGGGAGCATCGGTCGCAGAGAGCAATGGCACCACTAAAATTTGGGGCACCAACTGCCGCAGCATGAAAACCATCCCGAACACGACCATCAATCACACCAGAATTCAAGGAAACGCCAGGAGCTTCGACTTCACAGCTGGGGTTTCCTAGGGATAACATCTTGCTGGGAAAGGACACCACACCACAGTTTAGACTGCCCAAATACGTCAAGTACCCACTGGTTACGCCAGACATACCACCCGGTGTCATTATTGAAGGGGACTTGATAGGCAAGGTTGTTTCTTTGAAGTTTTAAAACCATGACATAACATATGCATAGATTTTTCCCAAGTTAGCATGGGACAAGTATTTACGCACTAAAATCATACTAGGGACATGTGCAATATTGGTCGATCCGCAAAGCTGGGCGGGCGAGATAGAAAAATCAAGGATATTAAACTTGTTAGAAATCCCACACTTTAGAAAATTTCTAGAAATAAACGCTTGCATTAAGATGTTATTGAGTTGCATCCACGAAGGGAATTTATGGCTAGATCCACCAGTATCTATCGACACACAACTGGTTTCATGGATAACGGGCTTACCGACAACAGGGGAGGATCCAACAACATTATTCACAAATAATTCTAGGGAGAAGGCATTATCTGAAAGTATGAAAGAGTAGTTCAACACCTTTAGAGGAAAGAGAGAGTTAGATGGCTCCATCATAAGGGATGATGTAGTTATATTTTCAATGCATGTATTGGCCTAAAAATTACTAAGGAAATGTGGAAGGATGAGGCATCGGTCACAGTCATAAAAGCTGTGGAGAAGTGTGCAGAAGGGGTCTAGATGAATTGGGCCACATTTTTGGTCAATCAGTTTCTGATAGATTTCACTGATGCCCAGGATAAAGGCATGGAATTTCACTATGCCTGGTTTCTCATACTGATATCATTCATCACCTGGAGGGATCCTGTCGAGTGCTAATTTTTGAAAACATCACGAAGAGATCATGCAACAACAAGATATGTTAACTTATGGCATATTGTGCATAAGGGGAGACAACAAGACAACAATGTCACTTTCTATGTCTACTTTGACATGATCAAGCACATCATAGAGCATACACTGTGCATCACCACCCAGACTGTGGAGAACTATCAATATATTGTGCACTTCAAAGAAGGGATGCACCACATGTATATCTAAGCTAAAATAAACAGAGGAGGATGTATGCCTTATTTCCAATGACTGGGGTGAAGAATGGAAACTTCCAGTTGACGAAATAGAGCACCTTGAGGAGGAAGAGGAACAAGACAATGAAGATGAAGAACCAGATGAGGCACAAGGAAGTGAACAAGGAAATGGTGCAGGGGGTGCACAAGAGCCAGTCCCAAATGTAGGGGATAAAAGGAAAGATAAAGGTAAGGGACCAACACCATATCTACGCAAGAAGATGAAAGAACATAAACCACCAACTATATACACCTTGATCGATGATGATATTGATAGAATTAGCTACTAAGTGAGTGATGCCACAAAGGAGGTAGTTCAACATGTGTCACAACTATAAAAATAACTAAACAAAAAGGTGCAAGAGAAGTTGACAACATTGCAGTAGTGTTTGGAGGTAGTGAGCATCATGCCAGAGAGAAGATCTATTGAATATCAACCAACAAAACACAGCTAGAGAATCAAGGGACACTACTTCGTATCTACCTGAGATCGCAACAGGGCACCAAATTTTGAATATCTTGATCGAAGTAATTTAGTTCCCTACGCTGGAGATGAAGGTACATGCACAAGTACTAAGTAACTTGGACTTAGTCTTGTCACAGATACTCATGGAATCCTTACAAGGATTGTAGGAAGGGGTGGAACAAGAAATATAGTTCCGTGTAGAAGCAGTGGAAAAGGAGTTAACCAAGGTAGTGACGCAGAAGGAAGACATGTAGAAGGTTCATACTAAGGTATTGCAGGAGAAGGACAAGGCTGAAAAAAGTGTCGAGATGATATAACAAGCCATCTGGAAGATATATATGGCAAATCCTGAGATATTGGTGCTGATAGAAACCACAATAGAGGAGTGGATATAAAAAATTAGTGAAGTAATTCAAGGATTCCGAAACAGGATTGGAGAGTTGGAAGCACACACCACACCAGGTACACCACCTGAGGCCAAGGAAAAAAGAGACAAAACATCCCTAACCTCAGTTGAAAACATCAATAGTCTTGGTGAAGAGTGTGTGAGGCTATGTGAAGAAAGCACGTGGATTTGGACACAACTGACAATGAATCCGGAGTTGAAGTAAATCAAGGAAAGTGTGAGAAGTGTGTAGGAGAAGGCGCAGAAAGCCAATGAAAACAAAAAAAATCTGCCACCATCGAAACACATGCTGACCATCCTTGCGAACATGCAGTTATACAATGAGATTGAGCATATGAGGGCAGATCATAACACTATATAACAATGCTTGGAACCCCTATAGGTTGAAGAAATCACGATAAATAATAGGGGGATTGGTTGCAACGCAAGGCATGGTGAAGCAAGCTGAGAAAAACTGTGAAGAGAAGATTGTGACACTAACAACGCAAGTCATAGAAGAAATCTTGGAGAGGGAGGCTAAGGTAAAGAAAGAAGTCACTACAACCAGAGATACATTACAAAAAATTATGGATTCATGGAAGGGAGAAACAAAATAGGCATGAGTGGCTTGGAATGAGCCATGGGTGAGTGTTGGGGGCTTGTTGGACAAGCGTAGTGGATGCAATTTGGAGAAATATCCTAAGGGTTGAGGAGATGTGTAGTAGCAGAGGAAAGAAGAGAAGATAGGACCATAGTGCACAGTAAAGGAACATTTGGGATCTAAGTGTGAAGTAAACGCACATTTGGCGATGCATAAGAAGATAAAGAAAGGGAATAAATCAAGGAAATAAAGCAGGAAAAGAAGCATGTAGGCGAAAAGGAAGGAAAAGCAACATGCATGCGTGAAGGCAGGAAAAGCATGCATGAACTATTTGTTTTCATGAGTTTTAATGAGTCATAATGAGTTGTCATAGGGTTTTGGTTATGGCTTTGAGCCCTAAACTTTGTGTATAAATATGTAATAGTTCAGGGAAGAATAAGTTCTTGCTATTGAGCAAATAGGGGGCTGAAGAATAGGTTTTTGTTACTGTTGTTGCTGAGAGAATAGATTGAGAATGAGACAGAGTCTATGTTTGAAGGTTTAGGAAAGGTTTTGTAGAGAGAGGCTAGCACTGTAGAGCGGTTAGGTAGGATAGGGAATGACATCATGATGTATCTTTTGTTGCGCATTGCACAAGCCTGAGATGAATTGCATGAAGAATAATAAAGAATCTTGTCATTGTGGGCGTAGCCCAAGGATTGGGTGAACCATGTTATATTCTATGTCTGAATGTGTCTTTTTATGTGATTTTTCATGAATGTTTTGTTTATGTGTAATTAGATCTATCTCTATTTTTTATATGAGTTTGCACAGTAATTATGAATGTTGTAGTGAATGGTATATGTCACAATTTGTGTTATAATGGTGTTGTATAATTGACTTTACCAATTAATCAAGGAATAAGGGACACATGATATTGTGCACATGGTATATAAGTACAAATGAACATGTTGATGACCTCACATCCCATCATCTCCACAGAAACTCTGTTCTTGAAGTCCCAGTAGATACCTCTTGTGAGAATTCACTTTCATGCAGGTGATGCTGAGAGGGTCTGTATCTGAAGAGTTTTGTTGGTTAGATAAATTGAACCTGGAGTATTACAACTACGTGCCAAAAAAATGATTGTGAAAATGTATAACATGATCATATGAGACTAAGTACCATTTTTCATATGTGATTTTATTCATTTATTCATTTTCATCACTTGACATGTCATTCCTTCCATGCCTAATGTTGTGTTTTCTAGTACCAAAATAGTGAATCATGTAATGAAACTAAGTGGGATGCTGTTATCACTGAAATTTTGTCTGCACATGGCGACAAGAACTTAGCATCGTCAAGATAGGAATGTAGTCATTCATGGCACTGGATTAATTCCACAGCATTGCAAAAGGGTCAAAAACTATACAAAGCAACTAAAAATTGAAGGGCGCTTTACAAAAGATGGGTGCGTGCGCATATGCGCGGAACAGGATTGTATAATGTGCGCATGCGCGCATGATGCGCGACTGTTAGCGCAAAAATCCGTGCATCTGCTAAACGACGCATTTATTGAATTGGTCGGCCTCCCAACCACTTATGGACCAACTCCCAACCTGATTTGACCATCAAATCTGAGCTGAATCTGGATGGTAGGCTGGTCAAAGACCTAATGAAGCCCTAAAGAGCCCCTCTTCACACTTCAAAGGGGTTACATAATCACCCAATGCTATGCTATAAAAATCCATGAAGAAACATCATTTTCTCAAGGAATTCCATGTAATGTTATGCTGCTTAGATTGTTTTAAGGACTCATTCCTTGACAATAACACATTAGCACCATTTCATTGATCCATTCACCTCTCCATTGAGTGAATGTGCTTGGAGTTCTTTCACCATCATTCTCATTTTCTTATTGTAAGGAGAGAAAGTTTGTGAGGGCCTCAAGAGCCTTCCTTTGAAGGAAGAAGGAACCACAATTCCCTTTCTTCATTGTGCTTTGATTTCATCAATAGACCAACTCAAAACATTGGTGATATTGGTCTTGTTGTCTTTGTTATTTGTTTTTCCACATGTTCATAGTTTTAGTTTGTTTTAATTTAATTCTTGCTTATAGTTTTGTTGTTCTTTTTCTAACCCTTTCCTCTACAGCTGTCATGCCAAGCAAGACCCAACTGGGCATGTAAGCACCCATTATTTGCTCACCAAGTGACGAATTGGGTGCAAAAAGATTGGCGACCATACTGGGGAGAAGGTATCAATTCTTCCCTCATTTGGGTTTATTTTTCTTTCCTTTTTCTTTCATTAACTTGCAGGTGCACAAATCGACCTCTACTGACCTGCTAACCAGTCAATTCAAGGGAGAATTGAGAGAAATCCATCCGGATTTCCTCTCTCAGCCGTTTGCCACAGGCACGCGGGTATTTCACCCCACAGATGCACATCGTGCGCGCATGCACTTTTTCCGCAGTCTGTTTCTGCGCACATGCACCTGTGCTCTTGAGTTTGAACACACACCAGCGCTCTGAGCATGCCTGTCTACACTAAAGGCCGCACATCTGAACTAAATTTTACATTGTAAGGTCTTGGGATGTGGGGAAAGTCATTTTCCTTCTTAAGAATGATGATATGCATGCTCTAAATACTGCACCACTTAGGCCCCTCAACTTATAAAGGGGATAGTCAAACAAACATAAGCACTTAGGTGGATAAAAATCATTTTCCCTTATTTTCTTTTTTCCACGTGGATGGCTTGATTTGATTTATAATCTAAGTTGGAAAATCATACTTAATCACACCCAATTCACATTTGGGACTAGAAGTTGAAAGTAACAATCTTGAGTATGCTCTTCTCTTGCACTTTTAAGCGATCTTGAGAACCAAAAAAAGATTGCGAAAACAATCTCATCTCCCTTAAACAAAATTTCAAAACCTTTAGGAGAGGACAAAGGCCCTTTTGGGATGCCTCTTAGCTTCATTTTTTCAAACATATCTTAAATTTGTAATGGGCCCACACATGCCCACATGTCACAAAAGTAGGATAGTGGTTGGAATTCTGCTTTCTTAGATAAAAAAACTAGGAGAGTTTAAAGGTTGTAACGATCCCATACATGCCCACATGTTCAATCTAGGATAATTTCATGCTTTTTATAGATTAACTCACACATAGGGAGTTAAAGGATAGTAATGGACCAGATGTCCACCTGCTAGTTTCCTAAGGCTTTAAAAAATTTCCGCAAGGTTGTACCAATGACATCTAGCTAATTAGGTAATCACACTCTTGTAAGGACCAAGCGATGTCCACATGTAGCAAGGTAACATCTAATTAACTAAAACTTGGTACACTTTCACTCACACACAAAAGTCACTTTTTCACTCACATAGCCTCTTCTCGAAACGTGGAGGTCTATGTAGGTTTCCTCCAAAGGGATTCTGAAAACACCCCATCTTTTCTTGATAGGACTATCCACTCCCACTTTTAAATCGAACGAGGTTGGTTTTCACCCCTAGCCTCACAAAACAACTTTATCTAAAATCTTTCTAAAAACTCACTAAGTTTTCCTCCACAGGAGGTGCCAAAAGAAAATTTTAGTCTAGGTAAGATTTCGGGGATAGGCATCCAAATAACTCCCCGTTATCTGTTTCTCACATTTTCAAACATAGAAGTTGACAAATAGGGAACTTCAAAAAATCCTCCAAGTCCAGTGTTCCAATCACCATAAGGCAGGGAGATACGCATGAAGGGTCGAAGGTCGAGGTCCGGTTGTTCTGTGCGTCCCCCCTTGAGGCACCCACCTCTTGGACAAGATCCAGCCCGTGACCCATTTCTTAGGCCGAAAATCTAAATGTCGCACTTGGACCGAGGTACCTAGTGACCAATTTTAGGACATCTACCCAGGTGGCGATTGTGGGCTGCAATTGCACCTTGATTGGATTTTGTGTGGCTATTGGGAAGTATCGCTAGCTCTTTCGGGATATTGCCCCCTCTAACCCTCATTATAACCAGTTATTTCATCCTTCACTAGTGTCTCTTCCGGTGACTTCAGACCCCATTGTTGAGTACTATTGGAAGGTCCAGTGCTATTAGAGAGGAAGGACGTTACGTATTCTAGGAAATGAGCATTTGCTTTATTTTGATTCCCCCACACAGACAAAACCCTCTTACCCACATATATGCTTCTTTTTCATTTATGTATGATGCACATCTGATTACAGTTTGTCTTTGATATATATATTGTGTAAACAGTTACAACAAAAGACTCTTGTTTCTATATTTCTCTCACCACTTTGTGCACACATTCACGCAACTAGTTTGACACCATTGGGGAACCACAGAACCCCCGTCGTTCACGACGCTTGCTCAACATTCCTCCTATATTAGGAGGAGTATCTGGTTGTACCCGCTCATCAATACCTCCTTCACACACTCCTGTGAGTGCCACTATCTTAGGATCAACTTTTCTTGGTTCTACATTACTTGGGTCAAATTCCCAAAGTCATACAGTCACTCACTCTCCTTTACATGGACGCAGGGGACCCACTTCCTCTCAAGGAGGGAGCACCAACCCACCTAGTCCCCATCAAGGGTCAAGTTCACAACACACTATGGCTAGAGCTAACCCTCCCACCCCACTATAGATGCCAAACTTGGCCTCTCTCAACATACCGGATCTCACCAAGCTTACCAATGATCCTATATTGCATGACACCACATGGCCTGCAATGCCAACCAAACTTCCTTCAGACATACCAAAGTTTGAAGGAAAGGCAGGAGATGACATCGCCAACCATGTCATGACCTTTCATCTATGGTGTTCTTCCAATAGCATTATGGATGATTATGTCAGACTGCGATTATTTTAACGCACACTCACTGGCCCATCAACCAAATGGTATGTCGAAGAAAAATCAAGGTCCCATACGACCTTTGAGTCCTTGGCCAGAGCATTCTTAACTTTCTTCCAATTACCCATCCGCCATGACAATGGTCTAGAACTAATGTCTAACTTCAAACAGACCTCAGCCACCCACATCGCTGACCACATTCATGAGTGGCGTAGGCGATGTAGTTTGTGTAAAGCAGAAACCACCAAACAACAATGTCTTGACTGGTT
>JZKD02S0866856.1:50647-63072 GCA_000966675.3 Picea glauca
GCAAAACCAGTTAGTACACCTTTGGCCAGCCATTTCAAATTAACTAAGGAAATGTGTCCCAAGACATAGGAGGAGATAGAATACATGTCTAGGGTCCCTTATTCATCAACAGTTGATAGATTGATGTATGCAATGGTTTGCACAAGACCAGATATTGCACATGCAGTGGGAGTTGTGAGAAGGTATATGAACAATCTAGGTAAAGAACATTGGGAGGAAGTAAAGTGGATTCTCAGGCATTTGAGAGGTACTGCTACTCATGCATTATGTTTTGGAGGTTCATACACTTTTCTATAGGGATATGTTGATTCAGATATGGTAGGTGATAAAGACAATAGGAGGAGCACCACAGGGTATGTTTTTACTATAGGTGGAACAACAATAAGTTGGATTTTGAAACTGCAAAAGGTTGTTGCACTTTCAACAACAAAGGTAGAATATGTTGTTTCTACAGAGGCTAGTAAAGAGATGATTTGGTTACAAAGGTTTATGGAGGAATTGGGAAAGAAGCACGAGAATAACATGTTGTACTGTGACAGTGAGAGTGAAATTCATCTTGCAAAGAACTCAGCCTTCCATTCAAAGACTAAGAATATATAGTTGAGGTACCACTTCATACGATCCACCTTGGAAGATGGACATTTGAAGTTGGAAAAGATACACACTAGCCAGAATCTTGCAGACATGTTAACAACGGGAGTAACCAAAGAGAAACTGAGTTCCTTCTCAGTTTCAGTTGGTCTTCAAGAATGAATATGAAGATGATAAATTTTCCAGGTCCAAGATGGTTCAGAGTCCATCATATATAACAACAATGGAGTTGTTGAGATCAATCTCCAAGTGGGAGATTGTTGGTTGTGGAGCCTGATTATCTTCCTGATTTAGAGGTCATTTCTTTCATCCGTGTTTATAACCCATGAATACTTTACACCCGATAAGTATGTACACTCTTCCATGTAGGGGAGTGCAGAGGGGGGGTACCCCCTCTACGGGGTCTGGGGTCGAAGCCCTTGAAGGAAAAATTTCCTTGTAAATGTATATTGTAATTTCATTGTAAATCTTGACTGTTCATTATAAGGTCACAGATCTAATGGTAGAAATTATGTTAGGGTTTTTTTCCCTAGAAGGCAACCCTCTGTTATGAGGGAAATGTATTGTGACTATGTATTATGGCGATTATTGTATTCTAAGAGAGGATACTTTGAGAGAAAGAAGAGGAAGTTACAACGGGTTTTCTTGTAGGTTGTATCCCTTCATTTGCTGGATAATAATAAAGGAAGGACTTGGCAATTTCTCTGGTGGGTGTAGCCCACACTGGGTGAACCATGTAAATATGTGTCTTTATTGTATTGTGTATCTTTTGTGTTTTGCTTTCGCATTTGTTTTATTTTATTTCTCCACGGTCCTATTTTTCTAACAAGTGTATGACTTCACTACCTATAGGTCTTCAAAGGCTCATCAGGAAAATACAAGGGGATCTCAATGATTAGGCAGAGAACTTCATTGATTTTGAAACAAAAATTGACTAGACTTTCAGGATGGCCGACTCATGAGATCAAGTGACAAACTGCAGAAAGGTCGACTCAGGTTGGGTAAAAATTCCTTTGGAAAAAAGCATGAAAGATGATTAGACTCAGGAAGGATGGCGTTGACATAAGTTCATGATGCGGGAGGCAAATCAAACTCTCCATGTGTTTGGAAGAGTAACCAAATGGAGGAGGACACAACTCTATGTAGTGAGAACAACTTTCTAAGGTCATATTAGATCCCAATGCTTGAAAAATAAACAAAAGGTTGTGATTTTTCCAAGGGCAACTCATTGTGCTGCCAAAAAAGAATAGATATTTCTCGTCCCCTCTTTTTGGGTTTTTTTATTTTTTTATCTTTTTCAATTTTTTAAAGAGATTGAAAAAGAATAAAAGAATGCTATGTTACAAAGGAGGAACAAGTGTCGCAAGCAAGCATATTAGTTCCAATCGCAAGGAACACATTAATTCTCAGAGCAAGGAGACATGTGGAGGAAAAGGACACTCAAGGAAAATTCCTCCATGGGTCAAGGTGTCAGGTCACATAGGAAAAGTGCTACAAGGCTTGCGTATAAGGCATGCTTCAAAGGTTCAGTTGAGAGCAACATGGAGTCGGCATTAGTCCAAAGATGCAAAGATGAAAATGCAATTAGCAAGACAAAATGAAACCCCCTTCAATGTATTTTTAACGAGCCCAGAGAAGGTAAGATCGATAGTTTTTTGACATTTAGAGAGTTTGAAAAAGCATAAAAGAAGACTCCAAGGAGTGCCTTTTTTAGAAATAGTCCAGTCGGTTCAAAAAAGGGGTAAAATGGAATAGAAAAGACGTCTATTCAAAACCATTTTAATGAGTGTGACAAAGACAATATCACTTGACAATCTTTTCAATTTTAAGGAGTCTGAAAAGAGCTTAACTATGGACTCACTACCTTTTTCTAAATTTAGTCCCCTTAGCCTAAAAAAGTATAAAATTTACTGAGGAGAACTCTCTCGGCGAGATGAATATCCCGAGGTGTACCTTTTTCCTCCATAATCTACAGATAGGAAAAAGGGGTAAAATCATGCTAGTAGATGTTCTTCTGGACCAATTTAATGAGTGTGAAGGAACAAGGTCACTCAACAATCTTTTCAATTTTAGGGAGTCTGAAAAGACATTAACTATGGACTTCATGGGGGTTCATTTTTCGTAAGTAGTTTCCCAGGCCCCAAAAAGGTGATAAACCAAAACCAAGGAGAATTTTCCTTTTTCGTAAATTTAGTCCCTCAAGCCTGAAAAAGGGTTAAACTTATGCCTGAGAATACTCTTCTAGAAAACCGAGGTTCCTAGAGTATAAATTTATTCATACAATTGACTGTCCAGACTGAAAAAGGGGTAAACTATTGCTAGAAAAATGTGCCTTCAAATTTGATTTTGGCGAGTGTGAAGGACAACAAGATCACTCGACAATATTTTCATGTTTAGAGAGTCTGAAAAGGGATTAAACAAGACTCTAGGGGGTTAATTTTCTCAGTTAATCTAGACGAGATCGAAAATAATAAATACAGTCTCATTGGATGTTTCTTTCTAAATTTAAGTGAGCTTGAAAGACAACAAACCATGCTCATTAGGGAGTCTCATAGGCTCTGACCAAGAGTATCTTCGATAGTCAACCTAGAAAGTCTCCCAAAAGGGAAGAAAACACAAACCATGGTGTAAGGATTCCCATGGTATATAAACCGTAGTCATGGCTTCAAGGATAGCTTCATCAAAAGGCAATTCAATATCCAATAAATCACATGAACGAGGAGGGTCGAAAGTCCCAAAGGGTGAAGTAAATTGACCATATTCCATATGACAATGGAGGTTCTGGGAAAGACCGATATAATCTATCAGTGAAGAATCACAAGCATAAGGGATTGAGGATCTACAAATAGTGATATCATACTCAACAAGAGACTCAAGATCACTCGGACCAAAAGGGGGAAGCAAGGGCTCCCATGCCCCCATTGGATAAAACAACAAATCAATTGTTGAGACCAAGTCTCGAGAAGGCAAACATGAGTGAACAAGTTCTTGTGGAGGAGCAATTGAAAACCGCGGATAAGACACCACATAATTAACCTGGGGTGGGGTAGAGTCTACACGAACACTAGGAACATATAAAGGGGTATCCTGAACTAACGCCAAATTAGGATGGTGATTATCAAATTCCAATTGGTCGATAGTGACAATTCTTCCATTATGAGGGAAAGACATCACCCGAAAGAGCGTAGACACCACAACATTCATAGCATATACATAATCACACACAAGAAGCATATTGAAATCTAACGGGCCTTGCACCACTATAACATCAACAAGGATAGTCTTCCCACCTAATGAGATAGGAAATTGAGGAAGAACCCCCAAATATTCACTAGGACATCTGTCAAAATCCAACATCTCATGTGAAGCAGACACAATCTTGGGAGATATCAAGGCTTTCCAAACCGAGGAGGATAAAATAATTGTGGAGGCTCCTTCATCCACAATATATCGATAAATGTTTGTTGAATTAACTTCAACCCTTATTTGAAAAGTTGCAGAATAAGGAAGACAAGGCTCAACAAGATCATTCCAATCAAAGGAAACCATCCTAGGGCTTGGAGGGGGTGTGCTCAAAGTGAGCGGAATGCCCCCTTGTTCTGAAATTACTGAACTGGAAATGATAAAAACATAGTCAGTAGACACATCACTCCCCAAGATAAGAGTGGGATCAACCGAAGATTGCATCGGCGTGACCACTTTGGTAGAATCGACACTCTCCAAGAGAAGAGTGGGATCAACCAAAGATTGCATAGGCGTGACCACTTTCTCAACCAATGGCTGAATAGGCTGTGAGACTACGTGCTCTAAAGGCACCTCACCCCCCAAAAGAGGAGTGGGATCAATTGAAGATTGCATCGTCATGACCACTTCATCAAGCAAAGATTGAATAAACTATGAGGAAAGCTCAGAAGACTCAGAATCAAAAGAGATTGCAGACATGGACCACAATCGTCGTACCTCTAGAATTCCAGGGCACAAATGAGTAAGGTGATCTCCCTTGCAAATATTACAAGGGAAATTAGGCTTACATCCTATATGTCTAGGTTTCTCAACAGAATTAATGCCCCCAACATAACTAGTAGTGGTTGCTTGCTTGTCTCCAACATGACTTACAGAGGTTGGTGATTGGTCGATAACATGACTCACAGAGGCTATAGACCTATCCCCAGTATGACTAGCAGTGACCAGAATTTCCCCCCCAACATGAATTGCAGAGGTTGGGTGCTTTCCCCCAGCATGAATTGCACATGCTAGGTTCTGGTATTCAACATGACTTATAAAGCTTGACGAGCTATCACTAGTATGACTAGCAATGACTGGACTTTTCCCCCCAACATGATTTGCAGAGGTTGAGTTCTTTCCCCCAGCATGAGTTACATAGGCTAGGTGTTGGTATTCAACATGACTTGCAGAGGTTGACGACCTATCTCCAACATGACTCATAGAGGTTGGTGATTTCTTCTTCCTATTTTTCCTCTTTCTATTTCATTTAGACTTCTGATTACTAGTAATTTTTCTTTCACCAGGGAAAGAAGAAGGAGGAGAAGAAGAATTCGATGATGAAGGAACATCAACATGGTACCCAAGACATAAGGTGATTAACTAAGAAGCATCAAGAGAATTCAGTACATTTGGAATGGTACCCTACCAAATTGGTAGTCCCACATTCAACCCAGGAATGTACAAAGTGGCCATCAAAGGGACACCAACATTTCCGAAGAAAGGAAAAACACAAGAATCCCCTTGGGAATGGATTCCTTGGTTGGTATCATCCATAAATTTAGCCATGAAGATCTTATGCACAAGTTCTCCCCTTGCGGGATCATTCAAGTCCGTAAAAGTCTCACACATTGAATCTAGTGAACCAGTGTTATAAAAAACAACGCCTATAAAGAGGCATCTCCATGTTTCTAAGCGGAAGACCAAAAAGTCCTCATGATCGGCAGAGTGGGTGGTATACCACCTTAGTCAAAGACCCAAATAAATGACTGAATAACTCACTATGGAAAACTAAGGAGTACAAAGCAAACACTAAAAGCCCCTAAAGGAAAATCAAGTAGATGACTATCTAGTAGGAAGGACAGTTATATCAATCAACACTAGAGAAACTAACCGATGCAAGTACAACTCAAACACGGAGGAACCCTCTGGGTATACTCTGCAAAGCGTGATCCAACGTCTTCCCCAGGTGTCGCGTTATACCCCCGTAGTCACCCGTGTAAGTCCATAGAATATGGGCAACTAAGTTTCAAACTCGCAAATAGTGACCAGGCAGGTACAATCAACAGTTGGGTGGAGTGCAATGAGTAGGATAACAAGTCTAAAACCTATCGAGGGTATCGAAAGCAAGTGGTCTGGAAGACAAGAGAGGATCTTGAATAGATTCGAGGTCCACAAAGCTCCATAGGAAAATGCAGTCAGTAGTATTACCATGACAGATCCTCAATATGTGTTCCCCACTACGTTTAGTCCAACTTTGGAGGGGTTATCTCCATTTCCTTTCCTCATGCGACCTCATGTTTATCTCCTGTGTTAGTGGGGGGTCCCAGATAAATTTTATGTCATTGGACTTGAACACTCCCTAACTCTGACTCCAATTTTGTTTAACGGCGTTAAAGAGTTTCCTCTCCAACCTAATTCAAGGCCCTAATGCTAAACTAGTTGGTTGACCTTACGAACATAAAAGTCTAGTTAATTTTAGATTTAGCGTTCATTTTAATGGCTTGATTTACTCAAAAAGGATGTGGTAGTGCAACTGATGTTGTTAAGACTCTTGTGAAAAATGAAACTTATAATAACATTATAAAAGAAGGATTAGCTTTCTTATTTTTCTTTCGAAATGCTTTCAATATGAGAAGAAAACATAACACTATACTAATTTCTTTTTCTTTTTAAAATAACAATGCAAAGAAAATGCAAAGAAAGAAAGAGACTTGACAAACTAAGTTTTTTTTTTTTTTTTTTAATATTTTTTTTCAGTCAAAGAAAAACTAACAAAAGATGTTAAAAATAAGAAAAAAATGATAGGAAACACAAGAATACCAAGAAACAAGTAAACTAAACTCTAACCCGGGCTATGGATGTAAAAATAGAGACTATGAATTTTATCAAGAAACCCTGAGAAGTATAAACCTCAATCAAGAAAGATTTTGGCTGCCTCTTTTTCAAAAAAATTATTGAACGAGATACGCTATTGTTGCTTCAGCAGCCTGTGTATGTATGCGGGTTGTTTACTGATCATAGCGCATATGTACGTGGGTTGACCCAAAGTAGGGCGCACACACCACTGTACTTCATTAAAAAAATAAATAAATAGATAGTCTTATAGGGCAAGGAGAGTTGGTATGGCACCTGAGGGTGACCAAAATCCCCTAAAAGACTCAGAAGATTCTGTGTCCGGTGATGATCCCCTTGTGCTTGGAAGTTTTGTTGACTTCATGCCTCCTCCCAGGGCTGGCCTGCATTCAAAGATTGACAAACATAAAACTACAAGCATGCTATTTCATATACAAATTAGGGTTATGTGTTAGAATTTCAAAACATAAACCAATAAAAGCATTCAATACACCATGATTTGGGACAGGAAAAGTAATTCTTTTATTAATAACTCAATGATTATACCTTTACAATCAAAGCCGACTACTGCTCCATGAACCTGGTCCGGGATTCTCTTCACCAAGCTCTACGTGCACCTTTGTATGGCTTCTCCTCTCAACCTTTTGATATCTTCTTGGGAAGTGAATGGGTTTTGATGGAGGAAGAAGGTCTAATGGGGAAATGCTGAGGCAATTCTCACAGAAGGGCTGCAATAACTTGGGCAAGGAGGGGATGTGAAACAGGTAGAGTTTCATTATTCTTATGTCTATATGTAAAATGAGACCCCAACACCTCCTTTTATATGAAAAAAGGATGATTATTCGGTTGGGTGATGGGCAATAGCAGGTGGATTAGTTGGGAAACAACCCAATAGCCCGTAATCTCTACGAATTCCTTGCAACTTTTTATTTTTTACAACTTTTTCAAGTATACACGGCCTGTAATGGTGCAACATGTGTATGTACGCAAGCCATAGTGGTGCAACAAGCATATGTACGTGAGAAGTAGTGGTGCAGGGTGCATACATCTTCAAAAAATTGGTTTTTAAGAAGAAAACCCCAGTAGGGCTTTAGAAAAAAATGAAATTAAGAGGGCCAAAGGCCATGTATGCATGTGTAGAGAAATTTAAGGTTATAACACCAGTAACGTTTTTCCATGGCTCCAAAGAAATATCCAAAATTTACTTCACCAAATGAATTCCATAAAGCGTCTCCATGACTCATGAAGAAAATGAGGAGATACAAAACAAGCTATCCAAATTTGACAATCAAATCAATCAATTGAATGATAGGTCAGTGAAAAGGGTTGATTTGATAAATACTCAAATAGAAATGGGAACAAAGATGGATGAAAATAAGGAATTGATGGAAATAAAAATGGAAGAAAATAAGGAACTGATGGAAAGAAAGATGGAATAGTTGGAACAAAATATTATGGAAGCCTTAAATGGGAGGCTCCCTAAAATTGATAAGGTATCTTAAGGGAATTATGAAAATAAGGGTAGTACTTAGGTTGAACAACTTTCCAATAACAAGAATTATCTAGGTGGATTTAACTCCAATAGTGGAGTTACTTATGGATGGTTCCCAAAAGGAGTGAACCTTCCCATGGTTGAATTAAAGAAGTTTGATGGAACATAGGTCTTTACTTGGGTGAACCAAATAGAGAAATATTTTGAACTATATAATATTATGGATGATAAGCAAAGGATTCTCATAGCACCTTTGAAATTTGAGATAAACCCATATCAATGGTATCATTGGGTAATTAAAAGGAAGCCCCATTCTTATCATTATACTTGGGGTTTATTTACAAGATACTTGGAATCACAATGTAGGAAATTTTGGGAACAATACTACTTTAGTCAATTGAAAAGAATCAAGCACTTAGGTGATATTGAAGATTATAATTTAGACTTCCAGTTATTGGCCACAAGGGTGGATAACATAAGTGATGAACATTTGTTAAAGAAGACATTAAACATGAACTTTTCTTAAAACATCATGAGAATATTATGGAAGTTATGCAATTTTCTCATCTTATTCAAGCCATGAATAAGGATACACACAATTCTATCATTGGAGCATATGCAGGAAGCATATATTGTTTTGGGGTTCACAAGACAACCTTACCTCAACCTACTCAAATATCACAGAAGGAAATGGAGGAAATAAGAGTAAAAGGATTGTGCTTTGGTTGTAACAACAAATGTTCAAAAGGGAATAAATGTCAACAAACAAAATTGTTCACCTTGTAAAATAATGATGAAGAGGAAGTGGAGATAACTACACAAAGAAATGAGGAAGAACTTGTCAACTTAAAAGAGAAGGAAATAAAGGTCAAAATTGTGCACAACATTGATTTAAACAGGTGTGGAATATCTGTTCATGCATTTGCAGGGTTTTCATCACCTCAAAACCTGAATATTTTAGGTTACATTAAGAATCAAAACCTTACAGTTCTCATTGACTCAGGTACTACCCATAACTTCATTAATAAAATATTAACTGAGTGCCTCAATTGTTTTGTATATCCAGTGATAAATTTTCAAGTTTTGGTTGCTAATGAAGGGAGTATTGATTGTTTGGGAAAATACCGCAACATTAAACTAAGTAGTATGGGAGAATATATTTTGGAAAGCCCAATGTATGCCATTCCCATTAGAGTTGTATATGTTGTTCTACGGATTCAATAGTTTATAATTTTCGTTACAATTTCTACAAACTATAACGAATTATTCATGAGATTTGAATTGGAAGGAATTCAATATGAACTGAAAGGGTTAAAATATGGACCTTCTCAAGCCTTCAAATGTCATAAAATGGGAAAACTCCTAAAAAAGGGTAGTAAGGGAGTTGTGGTTAAAGTTTAATCTATGGAAGTTAAGTAGGAAGATGAAAATATTCTAGAGGAATTAAGATGCACATTGGAAAAGTACTATAGGGTCTTCCAAGAAATTCCTAAAGATCTACCTCCATCTAGAAGTCATGAACATAAAATAGAACTAATACTAGGAAGTAATCCTCCTAATAAAAGGCCTTATAGATATCCTCATTAGAAAAAAGGGAAGATTGAGAAAATATTACAAGACATGTTGGATTCATGTATTATTCAACTAAGCAGGAGTTTTCAGCTTTAGTAGTGATGGTAAAAAGAAAATATAATTCTTGGAGGATGTGTCTTGATTATAGAGATATAAATAAAATCACCATAAAGGATAAATTATTGATTCCAGATATTGATGAGCTATTAGATGAGCTTCATGGAGTGNGTTGCAGAATAAGGAAGACAAGGCTCAACAAGATCATTCCAATCAAAGGAAACCATCCTAGGGCTTGGAGGGGGTGTGCTCAAAGTGAGCGGAATGCCCCCTTGTTCTGAAATTATTGAACTGGAAATGCTAAAAACATAGTCAATAGACACATCACTCCCCAAGATAAGAGTGGGATCAACCGAAGATTGCATCGGCGTGACCACTTTGGTAGACTCGACACTCTCCAAGAGAAGAGTGGGATCAGCCAAAGATTGCATCGGCATGACCACTTTCTCAACCAATGGATGAATAGGCTGCGAGACTACATGGTCTAAAGGCACCTCACCCCCCAAAAGAGGAGTGGGATCAATCGAAGATTGCATCGTCATGACCACTTCATCAAGCAAAGACTGAATAAACTGTGAGGAAAGCTCAGAAAACTCATAATCAAAAGAGATTGCAGACATGGACCACAATCGTCATACCTATGGAATGCCAGGGCAGAAATGAGTAAGGTGATCTCCCTTGCAAACCTTACAAGGGAAATTAGGCTTACGTCATATATGTCTAGGTTTCTCAACAGAATCAATGCCCCCAACATGACTAGTAGTGGTTTCTTTCTTGTCTCCAACATGACTTGCAGAGGTTGGATATTGGTCGATAACATGACTCGCAGAGGCTACAAACCTATCACCAGTATGACTAGAAGTGACCAAAAATTTTCCCCCAACATGACTTGCAGAGGCTGGGTGCTTTCCCCCAGCATGAATTGCATAGGCTAGGTTCTGGTATTCAACATGAATTACAGAGCTTGACGACCTATCGCCAGTATGACTAGCAATGACTGGACTTTTTCCCCCAACATGATTTGCAGAGGTTGAGTTCTTTCCCCCAACATGAGTTGTAGAGGCTAGGTGTTGGTATTCAACATGACTTGCAGAGGTTGATGACCTATCTCCAACATGACTCGCAGAGGTTGGTGATTTCTTCTTCCTATTTTTCCTCTTTCTATTTCATTTAGACTTTTGATTACTAGTAATTTTTCTTTCACCAAGGAAGGAAGAAGGAGGAGAAGAATAATTCGATGACGAAGGAACATCAACATGGTGCCCAAGACATAAGGTGCTTAACTAAGAATCATAAATAGTATTCGGTACATTTGAAATGGTACCCTACCAAATCGGTAGTCCCACATTCAACCCAGGAATGTACAAAGTGGCCATCAAAGGGACACCAACATTTTCGAAGAAAGGAAAAGCACAAGAATCCCCTTGGGAATGGATTCCTTGGTTGGTATCATCCATAAATTTAGCCATGAAGATATTATGCACAAGTTCTCCCCTTGCGAGATCGTTCAAGTCCGTAAAAGTCTCACACATTGAATCTAGTGAACCAGTGTTATAAAAAATAACACCTATAAAGAGGCAGCTCCACATTTCTAAGTGGAAGACCAAAAAGTCCTCATGATTGGCAGAGTGGGCGGTACACCACCTTAGGTCAAAGACCCAAATAAATGACTGAATAACTCACTATGGAAAACTAAGGAGCACAAAGCACACACTAAAATCTCCTAAAGGAAAATCAAGCAAATGACTATCTAGTAGGAAGGACAGTTATATCAATCAACACTAGAGAAACTAACCGGTGCAAGTACAACTCAAACACGGAAGCACCCTCCGGGTATACTCTGCAAAACGTGATCCAATGTCTTCCCCAGGTGTCGCGTTATACCCCCGTAATCACCCGTGTAAGTCCCTATAATATGGGCAACTAAGTTTCCAGCTCGCAAACAGTCACTAGGCAGGTATAATCAACAGTTGGGTGGAGCGTAATGAGAAGGATAACAAGTCTAAAACCTATCAAGGGTATCGAAAGCAAGTGGTCTGGAAACAAGAGAGGATCTTGAACAGATTCGATGTCCACGAAGCTCCATAGGAAAATGCAGTCAGTAGTATTACCACGACAGATCCTCAATATGTGTTCCCCACTATGTTTAGTCCAGCTTTGGAGGGGTTATCTCCACTACCTTTCCTCACACAACCTCGTGTTTATCCCCTGTGTTAGTGGGGGGTCCTGGATAAATTCTATGTCATTGGACTTGAACACTCCCTAACTCTGACTCCAATTTTGTTTAATGGCCTTAAAGAGTTTCCTCTCCAACCTAATTCAAGGCCCTAACGCTAAACTAGTTGGTTGACCTTACAAACATAAAATTCTAGTTAATTTTAGATTTAGCGTTCATTTTAATGGCTTGATTTACTCAAAAAGGGTGTGGTAGTGCAACTGATGTTGTTAAGATTCTTGTGAAAAATGAAACTTATAAGAACATTAGAAAAGAAGGATTATCTTTCTTATTTTTCTTTCAAAATTCTTTCAATATGAGAAGAAAACATAACACTATACTAATTTCTTTTTCTTTTTAAAATAACAATGCAAAGCAAATGCAAAGAAAGAAAGAGACCTGACAAACTAAGGTTTTTTT
>JZKD02S0866856.1:63124-79357 GCA_000966675.3 Picea glauca
TAACAAAAAATGCTAAAAGTAAGAAAAAAAATGATAGGAAACACAAGACCAAGAAACAAGTAAATTGAACTCTAACCTAGGCTATGGATGTAAAAATAGAGACTATGAATTATATCAAGAAACCCTGAGAAGTATAAACCTCAACCAGGAAAGATTTTGGCTGCCTCTTTTTCAAAAAAAATATTGAACCAGATACGCTATTGTTGCTTCAGCAGCCTGTGTATGTGTGCGGGTTGTTTACTGATCATAGTGCATATGTACGTGGGCTAACCCAAAGCAGGGCGCACACACCTCTATACTTCATTAAAAAAATAAAGAAAGAGATAGTCTTATAGGGCAAGGAGAGTTGGTATGGAACTCGAGGGTGACCATAATCCCCTAAAAGACTCAAAAGACTCTGTGTCCGGTGATGATCCCCTCGTGCTTGGAAGTTTTTTTGACTGCACACCTCCTCCCAGGGCTGACCTGCATTCAAAGATTGACAAACATAAAACTACAAGCATGTTATTTCATATACAAATTAGGGTTATGAGTTAGAATTTCAAAACATAAACCAATAAAAGCATTCAATACACCATGATTTGGGACAGGAAAAATAATTCTTTTATTAATAACTCAATGATTATACATTTACAATCAAAGTCAACTACTCCTCCATGAACCTGGTCTGGGATTCTCTTCACCAAGATCCAAGTGCACCTTTGCATGGCTTCTCCTCTCAACCTTCTGATATCTTCTTGGGAAGTGAATAGGTTTTGATGGTGGAAGAAGGGCTAATGGGGAAATGCTGAGGCAATTCTCACAAAAGGGCTGCAATAACTTGGGCAAGGAGGGGATGTGAAACATGTAGAGTTTCATTATTCTTATGTCTATATGTAAAATGATACCCCAACACCTCCTTTTATATGAAAAAAGGATGATTATTCGGTTGGGTGACATGCAATAGCAGGTGGATTAGTTGGGAAACAACCCAATAGCCCTTAATTTCTACAAATTCCTTACAAATTTTTATTTTTTGCAGCTTTTTCAAGTATACACGGCCTGTAATGGTGCAACATGCATACGTACGCAAGCTATAGTGGTGCAGCAAGCGTATGTGCATGAGAAGTAGTGATGCAGGGCACATACATCTTCAAAAAATTGGTTTTTAAGAAGAAAACCCCAGTAGTTCTTTGGAAAAAATTGAAAGTAAGAGGGCCAAAGGCCATGTATGCATGTGTAGATAAATTTAGGGTTATAACACCAGTAACGTTTTTCCATGGCTCCAAAGAAATATCCAAAATTTACTTCACCAATTGAATTCCAGAAAGTGCCTCCATGACTCATGAAGAAAATGAGGAGATACAAAACAAGCTATCCAAATTTGACAATCAAATCAATCAATTGAATGATAGGTTAGTGAAAAGGGTTGATTTGATAAATACTCAAACAGAAATGGGAACAAAGATGGATGAAAATAAGGAATTGATGGAAATAAAAATGGAAGAAAATAAGGAATTGATAGAAAGAAAGATGGAATAGTTGGAACAAAATATTATGGAAGCCTTAAATGGGAGGCTCCCTAAAATTGATAAGGTATCTTAAGGGAATTATGAAAATAAGGGTAGTACTTAGGTTGAACAACTTTCCAATAACAAGAATTATCTAGGTGGATTTAACTCCAATAGTGGAGTTACTTATGGATGGTTCCCAAAAGGAGTGAACCTTCCCATGGTTGAATTAAAGAAGTTTGATGGAACATAGGTCTTTACTTGGGTGAACCAAATAGAGAAATATTTTGAACTATATAATATTATGGATGATAAGCAAAGGATTCTCATAGCACCTTTGAAATTTGAGATAAACCCATATCAATGGTATCATTGGGTAATTAAAAGGAAGCCCCATTCTTATCATTATACTTGGGGTTTATTTACAAGATACTTGGAATCACAATGTAGGAAATTTTGGGAACAATACTACTTTAGTCAATTGAAAAGAATCAAGCACTTAGGTGATATTGAAGATTATAATTTAGACTTCCAGTTATTGGCCACAAGGGTGGATAACATAAGTGATGAACATTTGTTAAAGAAGACATTAAACATGAACTTTTCTTAAAACATCATGAGAATATTATGGAAGTTATGCAATTTTCTCATCTTATTCAAGCCATGAATAAGGATACACACAATTCTATCATTGGAGCATATGCAGGAAGCATATATTGTTTTGGGGTTCACAAGACAACCTTACCTCAACCTACTCAAATATCACAGAAGGAAATGGAGGAAATAAGAGTAAAAGGATTGTGCTTTGGTTGTAACAACAAATGTTCAAAAGGGAATAAATGTCAACAAACAAAATTGTTCACCTTGTAAAATAATGATGAAGAGGAAGTGGAGATAACTACACAAAGAAATGAGGAAGAACTTGTCAACTTAAAAGAGAAGGAAATAAAGGTCAAAATTGTGCACAACATTGATTTAAACAGGTGTGGAATATCTGTTCATGCATTTGCAGGGTTTTCATCACCTCAAAACCTGAATATTTTAGGTTACATTAAGAATCAAAACCTTACAGTTCTCATTGACTCAGGTACTACCCATAACTTCATTAATAAAATATTAACTGAGTGCCTCAATTGTTTTGTATATCCAGTGATAAATTTTCAAGTTTTGGTTGCTAATGAAGGGAGTATTGATTGTTTGGGAAAATACCGCAACATTAAACTAAGTAGTATGGGAGAATATATTTTGGAAAGCCCAATGTATGCCATTCCCATTAGAGTTGTATATGTTGTTCTACGGATTCAATAGTTTATAATTTTCGTTACAATTTCTACAAACTATAACGAATTATTCATGAGATTTGAATTGGAAGGAATTCAATATGAACTGAAAGGGTTAAAATATGGACCTTCTCAAGCCTTCAAATGTCATAAAATGGGAAAACTCCTAAAAAAGGGTAGTAAGGGAGTTGTGGTTAAAGTTTAATCTATGGAAGTTAAGTAGGAAGATGAAAATATTCTAGAGGAATTAAGATGCACATTGGAAAAGTACTATAGGGTCTTCCAAGAAATTCCTAAAGATCTACCTCCATCTAGAAGTCATGAACATAAAATAGAACTAATACTAGGAAGTAATCCTCCTAATAAAAGGCCTTATAGATATCCTCATTAGAAAAAAGGGAAGATTGAGAAAATATTACAAGACATGTTGGATTCATGTATTATTCAACTAAGCAGGAGTTTTCAGCTTTAGTAGTGATGGTAAAAAGAAAATATAATTCTTGGAGGATGTGTCTTGATTATAGAGATATAAATAAAATCACCATAAAGGATAAATTATTGATTCCAGATATTGATGAGCTATTAGATGAGCTTCATGGAGTGGCTTATTCTACAAAGCTACATATTAAATCAGGATACCACCAGATTAGATTAATAAAACATGACATTCCCCAAATAGATTTTAGAACTCATGATGGGCACTATGAGTTCTTATCGCTACTACATATGAGGTCAACATTCGACAAAAAATTATGACAATAAGGATAAATTCAATCATATCGTCGCAAATTACGACATAATATTAAAATTTTAATCTTTTTTTTTTCTTCTGGGCGCTTTGATGAACGTCAGAATTTCGACACACATCTATATACGTCGATCTTTCAATGATAGTTCGTTGATATATTGATGAATATATAGGATTCCAACTACCCATTTGAAAATGATTGAATGGTCATTGACTTCACTAACTTAGTCAACTCTGACATATTCAACATTCGTTGGAAGATTGACGAAGGTTAGTGTTTTTTTGTTGTAGGTGTGAAGATTATAAAATATGTTTATGCTCATTGTTTGTTGCATGATTTATTAGTGTTTTTTCTATGTGCTACTTGCCTCAAATCCAATTCTTGATCTGCATAAATTGGATTTTGTACTTTGAAGGTTACAAACTTTTAATATTACTTTGTCTCTTTTTTAAATACCCAGATTGAATCCCTAACCCTTAGACCCTCTTTCATTTGGGGACACAAAATTTTCCCTAGGAAATAGGTATAAACATGTCTACTCAATTCCATTTAATTACTATACAATTTGTCTTGGTCTAGTTCTCTTTTATTGTTTATTTTATTACTTTCTTATAGTCAAGCTTTGGAACTTATGTGGTAAAATGTATTTTTTTGATTTGCTGATTAATTGTTGATTAATTTTATAAACCTTTAATAAATATATGACGAAAATGGATTAATTCTATAGTAAATATGGGGTCAATATAATTCGATGACATTTGTACCATAAGAATATATTCATATATTAATGTACTTATATTTATTTAGTGGATTTTGTTGTAAATATAAGAAATCCCAATGCTAATATTTGAAGAGAGTCAAAGGATGATTGCTAGGTTACGGGCTTCATTGGAGGCATAGGTCGATACTGATGGGAAATTTCATTTCCCTTGTAATGAATGCAGGGGCTTGAAAAGAAGAAGAATCGTAAGGAAAAAAGTTGAAAGACATTGTTTTACGTATGTGCATTGTGAAGGGGGGCATACATTTCGTCCCAAGGTAAGTTAGTCATAATTAATGTCTTTGTATTGATTGTATTTATAAAATTTTGTTTTGTTTTAATATTTGTTATATACACTAATGTTATTGAATGTTTGTAATTGTAGAGACAAATCCTCCTAGGTGTCTGTCATCAGATAAATATCTTCCAAGTAGTAGTAGAAATACTATTGTACAAGATGTGGAAGTTGGTATGGATATTGAAGATCAAGTCAATCCTATGGAAGAAGATGACACCAATAATACAGTTGAGATGGATGATGGGACAAATAGATTGATCCAGAACATCTTTGTTTCTATCGATGAGGAAAATGATGATGATATCTATGATGTACCTCTGCTTGAGAAAGCAGAACAACCCCTTTAAGGAGGCTCAAGAACAAAAATTCTCTCTATTATAACGTTGTTGGTGAACTTGAAGGTATTAAATGGTTTTTCAAACACTTGTCTCACAACTCGCATCGTGTTTTACTTTTTTCCCATGTGGAATGGTATCATGTGAAATTTCGCTCTGAGTAAGATTGGTATCTTGATTATGATGAGATTCTTTAAGAAAAGTAGCCACCCCTTCCCATGATAACCTACCATTACATTGTATACATCGATCTATCCATAATTTCATCCAATAAATATTGTTTGCAATGTATAAATGTAGTGCATCCCACTCTCGAACAACTATATGAAAAAATAACAAAAAATATTGATTAGAATAATGATTAAATAATAATTGATCATGGAAGCTAAATAAAAATTAAATAAGTTCAATATAGAAATAAATCAATATTGATGCAAAGTATTATAGATCTCTACCATATAATTACCTTTCACTTTCCTCATTCTACCTTTCCCGACCAAGACATCCCCTTCAAATTTGTTAATGGAATTGAGATCTCAAATACGAGGCACCTTCATGANGAAAGAAAGATGGAATAGTTGGAACAAAATATTATGGAAGCCTTAAATGGGAGGCTCCCTAAAATTGATAAGGTATCTTAAGGGAATTATGAAAATAAGGGTAGTACTTAGGTTGAACAACTTTCCAATAACAAGAATTATCTAGGTGGATTTAACTCCAATAGTGGAGTTACTTATGGATGGTTCCCAAAAGGAGTGAACCTTCCCATGGTTGAATTAAAGAAGTTTGATGGAACATAGGTCTTTACTTGGGTGAACCAAATAGAGAAATATTTTGAACTATATAATATTATGGATGATAAGCAAAGGATTCTCATAGCACCTTTGAAATTTGAGATAAACCCATATCAATGGTATCATTGGGTAATTAAAAGGAAGCCCCATTCTTATCATTATACTTGGGGTTTATTTACAAGATACTTGGAATCACAATGTAGGAAATTTTGGGAACAATACTACTTTAGTCAATTGAAAAGAATCAAGCACTTAGGTGATATTGAAGATTATAATTTAGACTTCCAGTTATTGGCCACAAGGGTGGATAACATAAGTGATGAACATTTGTTAAAGAAGACATTAAACATGAACTTTTCTTAAAACATCATGAGAATATTATGGAAGTTATGCAATTTTCTCATCTTATTCAAGCCATGAATAAGGATACACACAATTCTATCATTGGAGCATATGCAGGAAGCATATATTGTTTTGGGGTTCACAAGACAACCTTACCTCAACCTACTCAAATATCACAGAAGGAAATGGAGGAAATAAGAGTAAAAGGATTGTGCTTTGGTTGTAACAACAAATGTTCAAAAGGGAATAAATGTCAACAAACAAAATTGTTCACCTTGTAAAATAATGATGAAGAGGAAGTGGAGATAACTACACAAAGAAATGAGGAAGAACTTGTCAACTTAAAAGAGAAGGAAATAAAGGTCAAAATTGTGCACAACATTGATTTAAACAGGTGTGGAATATCTGTTCATGCATTTGCAGGGTTTTCATCACCTCAAAACCTGAATATTTTAGGTTACATTAAGAATCAAAACCTTACAGTTCTCATTGACTCAGGTACTACCCATAACTTCATTAATAAAATATTAACTGAGTGCCTCAATTGTTTTGTATATCCAGTGATAAATTTTCAAGTTTTGGTTGCTAATGAAGGGAGTATTGATTGTTTGGGAAAATACCGCAACATTAAACTAAGTAGTATGGGAGAATATATTTTGGAAAGCCCAATGTATGCCATTCCCATTAGAGTTGTATATGTTGTTCTACGGATTCAATAGTTTATAATTTTCGTTACAATTTCTACAAACTATAACGAATTATTCATGAGATTTGAATTGGAAGGAATTCAATATGAACTGAAAGGGTTAAAATATGGACCTTCTCAAGCCTTCAAATGTCATAAAATGGGAAAACTCCTAAAAAAGGGTAGTAAGGGAGTTGTGGTTAAAGTTTAATCTATGGAAGTTAAGTAGGAAGATGAAAATATTCTAGAGGAATTAAGATGCACATTGGAAAAGTACTATAGGGTCTTCCAAGAAATTCCTAAAGATCTACCTCCATCTAGAAGTCATGAACATAAAATAGAACTAATACTAGGAAGTAATCCTCCTAATAAAAGGCCTTATAGATATCCTCATTAGAAAAAAGGGAAGATTGAGAAAATATTACAAGACATGTTGGATTCATGTATTATTCAACTAAGCAGGAGTTTTCAGCTTTAGTAGTGATGGTAAAAAGAAAATATAATTCTTGGAGGATGTGTCTTGATTATAGAGATATAAATAAAATCACCATAAAGGATAAATTATTGATTCCAGATATTGATGAGCTATTAGATGAGCTTCATGGAGTGACTTATTCTACAAAGCTACATATTAAATCAGGATACCACCAGATTAGATTAATAAAACATGACATTCCCAAAATAGATTTTAGAACTCATGATGGGCACTATGAGTTCTTATCACTACTACATATGAGGTCAACATTCGACAAAAAATTCCGACAATAAGGATAAATTCAATCATATCGTCGCAAATTACGACATAATATTAAAATTTTAATCTCTTTTTTTTCTTCTGGGTGCTCTGATGAACGTCGGAATTTCGACGCACATCTATATACGTCGATCTTTCAATGATAGTTCGTTGATATATTGATGAATATATAGGATTCCAACTACCCATTTGAAAATGATTGAACGATCATTGACTTCACTGACTTAGTCAACTCTAACATATTCAACGTTCATTGGAAGATTGACGAAGGTTAGTGTTTTTTTTTTGTAGGTGTGAAGATTATAAAATATTTTTATGCTCATTGTTTGTTGCATGATTTATTAGTGTTTTTGGTATGTGCTACTTGCCTCAAATCCAATTCTTGATCTGCATAAATTGGATTTTGTACTTTGAAGGTTACAAACTTTTAATATTACTTTGTCTCTTTTTTAAATACCTAGATTGGATCCCTAACCCTTAGACCCTCTTTCATTTGGGGACACAAAATTTTCCCTAGGAAATAGGTATAAACATGTCTACTCAATTCCATTTAATTACTATACAATTTGTCTTGGTATAGTTCTCTTTTATTGTTTATTTTATTACTTTCTTATAGTCAAGCTTTGGAACTTATGTGGTAAAAATGTATTTTTTTGATTTGCTGATTAATTGTTGATTAATTTTATAAACCTTTAATAAATATATGATGAAAATGGATTAATTTTATAGTACATATGGGGTCAATATAATTCGATGACATTTGTACCATAAGAATATATTCATATATTAATGTACTTATATTTCTTTAGTGGATTTTGTTGTAAATATAGGAAATCCCAATGCTAATATCTGAAGAGAGTCAAAGGACGATTGCTAGGTTACGGGATGCATTGGAGGCATAGGTTGATACTGATGGGAAATTTCATTTCCCTTGTAATGAATGCAGGGGCTTGAAAAGAAGAAGAATTGTAAGGAAAAAAGTTGAAAGACATTGTTTTACGTATGTGCATTATGAAGGGGGGCATATGTTTTGTCACAAGGTAAGTTAGTCATAATTAATGTCTTTGTATTGATTGTATTTATAAAATTTTGTTTTGTTTTAATATTTGTTATATACACTAATGTTATTGAATGTTTGTAATTGTAGAGACAAATCCTCCTAGGTGTCTGTCATCAGATAAATATCTTCCAAGTAGTAGTAGAAATACTATTGTACAAGATGTGGAAGTTGGTATGGATATTGAAGATCAAGTCAATCCTATGGAAGAAGATGACACCAATAATACAGTTGAGATGGATGATGGGACAAATAGATTGATCCAGAACATCTTTGTTTCTATCGATGAGGAAAATGATGATGATATCTATGATGTACCTCTGCTTGAGAAAGCAGAACAACCCCTTTAAGGAGGCTCAAGAACAAAAATTCTCTCTATTATAACGTTGTTGGTGAACTTGAAGGTATTAAATGGTTTTTCAAACACTTGTCTCACAACTCGCATCGTGTTTTACTTTTTTCCCATGTGGAATGGTATCATGTGAAATTTCGCTCTGAGTAAGATTGGTATCTTGATTATGATGAGATTCTTTAAGAAAAGTAGCCACCCCTTCCCATGATAACCTACCATTACATTGTATACATCGATCTATCCATAATTTCATCCAATAAATATTGTTTGCAATGTATAAATGTAGTGCATCCCACTCTCGAACAACTATATGAAAAAATAACAAAAAATATTGATTAGAATAATGATTAAATAATAATTGATCATGGAAGCTAAATAAAAATTAAATAAGTTCAATATAGAAATAAATCAATATTGATGCAAAGTATTATAGATCTCTACCATATAATTACCTTTCACTTTCCTCATTCTACCTTTCCCGACCAAGACATCCCCTTCAAATTTGTTAATGGAATTGAGATCTCAAATACGAGGCACCTTCATGATTTTTGCTGCTAATTTAGGAAGATACTGACTAATATACACCAACGATTGATATACCATATATCCCTTCACCATAGATACCTTAGGATGTGCTCTTTGTCTAACTAAATCCTTCAATGACTTCAAGTGCCTCTCCACCATCCACATTGACCTTGTGTGCACAGGTCCACACGTTCCAATCTCCTCAAGTTGGTGTATGAGGTAGTGCTCTTGCACATGGAAAAATGCTAGAGATATGTACTTTTTCATTTTGTACATTAGATGAGGAATTTATCTCCTCCTGTTGAGCCTTCGTTATGGAAGAAAATTAATATTAAGGAAGAAAGGAAAAGTATGAACTGCACGGAAAGCACATTGATTGAGATTGGGTCGAAGTGGTCAAAGAAGCGGAAAAGAAGGAGCGAAGTAAGGGAAAACGAGTCATTGAATGAGAAGATCGAGGAAGAGAGATCAACATGGAATATCAATCGTGGACAACTCAGCAAGTGGAAAAATCCACCAAAGTTTGCTTTGGAGCACCTCATGGGAAAGAAGGAAAGATAGGTTGGTGAAGCCCTCAAAACGACGGTCAAGTTGACTTAGGGTTTTAGACACCTAAGGTTTTGGGATCTAGGGTTTTGACACCTAGACGTTTGTCATTATAATGTATAAATAAAGGTGTAGAGGAAATGGAATGGGGGGGTTGTTTGTTGTTGGTCATTCCGAGTTCAAAGAGGATTGTATTTTTGATGTCGAGTGATTATTGTTGTTGTGAGAATATTGTTGTATTGTAAGATCTTCAGTTGGGTGCGAAGGTCAACCCTGCAGTTGGGTGCGCAGGGAGGGGAGAAAGAAGATAAATAGAGAGAGATATGAAAGCTAAGTGCGCAGATAGAACTGTATGTTTTCATATAATATAAAAAAACATAGTTTTGTGGATGTAGCCCTAGGGAGAGGATGAACCACGTATATCTTGTTGTTCTGTTTGATTGATTTTGTGTCCTTTTTATTTTTTTTATTTTGTTATTACATCTTTGAGTTAGATATGAGACATAGCTAGCGCAATAGGCCTAAAGGAGATAAAGAATAACTAGATCTCTGGGTGTTTTCCTTTGAATCCACTTACATTTCCTCTGGTTGTAGACACATGTGTCCTGCAACTCCCTATTTCTACTTTGGGTGAGACTGCATCTGCTTCGCAAGTGTTTCCAAAAAGGACAATAGTTAGGGCTTGTTGGTGCATTGTTAGAGTTGAACCTTGGGTCTGCCCCTGTGCCAACAAATGGTTTTGTCGCTGGGACCAGGATCTTCTTGAGGGAATGTCAAGGTGGTTTCCATCGAAGACATAGATTCAGAAGTGGATAGAAGAACAAGAGAAGGACTTCGTTGAATCTCAGAACAAGAACCCTAATATAAGTACAAAGGATTGGTTGGGAAGGTATATCTTTACTGATATACACGAGATTTTATTTGGAGGAATTCATAAGGAGATGTACAAGTGGTTAGCCAGATTAGAAGATACCCATTTTGAGATTAGATCTAGACCACTTGTGGTTTGGACATCGGCGATGATCAAGTAGAGGTCAAGAGAGTTGATAACATTGTGTCAAGAGCAATAGATCATTGGCTTGATAGCACTATTAGAGGGTACATTACCAAGTTTTCTATTGACAGAGTTGATTCATATAGCCAAGTAGAGAGATATTTATTTAAGGGACGGAGAGGAAAATTTTTACACTTTTTGAAGTTGAAGATCAAGATGCTATTGCATGAGAAGAACATATTGAAGATATAGTAAGTGGGTCAGATCAAAAAGCTAATGTTCAAGAACTCAGACAACGAAAACGACACAGACGTAGGACATATGCGCAATGGGAGAACCTTCAGAGAAGTTCCTCTAGTAAACCTGTTTGAGCAGAGCCATGAACCACTAGCACAGGACAAAGGTTTCTATAATGGAGAAGAAGAAGAGCTATTGAACAAGGAACATCTAGAGTCTTCTAGGGCAGAGGACAGGAAGACTAAATAACCTTGCCGAGAAGAGTCAGAGACTTTAGGAACTGCATTGAATGTCGAAGTAAGTACTATTATTCCTCTTTTTGTTTTAGCAGTGTTACACAACCAGAGTAGTCAGAGTTACCAGAGCACTCAAATCATTGTTACCAACAATTCAGTACATACTCGTTCAAGAAACCTAGGAAGCTCTATGGAAGATGAAATTAGGCTACCTATCTTTAGAGGAGATGGATCTGAAGATCCTGATCAACACTGGTTCTGATGTGAAGCTGTATGAAGTATTAAGCAAGTCAGTGATGAAGCAACTAAGATAGATTAGTTTAGTACTACCTTGAGAGATTGTGCACTAAGTTGGTATATGAGAGTTTCTACAGTGAATACACAACCTAAATCGTTGAATACCATCAAAACTGCTTTGAGTGCAAAATTCAAGAAACCCAAGTTAGAGTCGCAGTGCATTACCGAACTGAAATAAATCAAGTAGAGAGTAGCTGAACCTATTTGGGAGTTTGATCAGAGGTTTAATATCTTGACATGCCAGTTGATTTTTCAGATTCCAAATGAGCAGAACAAGGAATGGTTCATTGCTTCCCTCTTACCATACATTAGAGTTCCTTTGGTGCAACAAAAGGTTTCTTTGCAGGATGAGGCATTGGAGATCTCCATGAAACTAGAATCAACCCCTATGGGAGAATCCAACTCATGTATGAGTCAAATTTTGAGTCAGCTAACTAGCTACCAACCTTTACTGCAAAAATATGTCCAGACACCTACCAACCTTTACTGCACATTCTATAAATATGTGGGGCATGATGAGAAAGATTGTAGGGCTTATGATCTCTTGCATGAAAGGTAAAGATATACATATAGGATTCAAGGAGAGATTTAGAAGGAGGGAAATGATATGTAGTTTAATTCCCTAGGAAGAGGAAACTTCAACCCTTGTGGTGGATTCAGAGGAAGAGGATGAGGTGGAGGTATGGGTTGAGGTTGAGGTCAAATCATTTGTTATAACTGTGCACAACCAGGACATTCGGTAAGGGACTGTCATAACCCTTGTACCACTTGCAGCTATTGCAACTCATTTGAGCATGTTATTGAAGATTGTCCAACATTGTTAGCAAAGCTCCAAGAGAGACGAGGAGGAAACCAACAAGTACATTTAATCTCAGTAGAACCTCCCAGAGAGGATTCCAAATTCATTGTTATCAGTAGAGGAGGCGTTGTTATAGGAGAAGACAGAGTGACCCCAGGAAAGACTATAGAAGAATCAAGGGTTAGAAGAGATGCAAAGAAGACACAAGTGTTTGATCCAAGGGAAGACAAATAGACATTTGAAGAGGCGAGAAAAGAATTTGGAAGAGATTAGGCTTCTCCATCAAAGAAACAACCAGAAGAGAGAGAATGTGGAATGCCTTTGGAATTTGATCAATCTGCATCACCTGGAGAAGGAAAGGAGGTAAGCAATCTTATGGAATTCTTATGTACTTGCATTAATCTGATTAAGGATGAAAGAGTTGTACAAGAACTACAAAATTTGATCAAACAATATGAGATAGGTAGGATAACTCCTCTTCTGAATAAAGCAGTACATCAAGTATCCAAAAAGAGAAGGAAAAATAAGGAACTACACCTTAATGGTCAGATTGGATATTATGACATAGATTATGTGGTCCTTGACTTAGGGTCAGAGGTCAATGTTATGGCGAAGCAGACCTGGGCACTGATGGGAAAACCTAGGTTAATTTATTCCCCTATCATGATTAGTATGGCTAATCAATAGGAAGTAAGCCATTCTGGAAGACTAGAGCATTTCCCTATGAACATCGATGGGGTAAGGACATTTATAGACTTCAAGGTGATTGAGATATTCGATGATAGTTGTCCTTATCCTGCATTGTTAGGAATTGATTGGGCTTTCAACAATTCCACTGTTTTTGACCTAAAGAAAAGGATAATGAAATTTGAAGGTGATGGCCTTAGGGTCATTGCACCTCTTGATCCCGATGAAGGTCAAAGATACATAGAACCCATAAGAGAAGAAGACTGTGCTTATGAACTAGAGAACATATATAAATTGAAAGTAAGACAACAAGATTATATTAATCCCACAACAGATGGGAACTTAAGTTGATGAAGTGACAACGCATGTTCATTAGATTCGAAAGAAGCACTAGAGAGGTGGAAGAACAAAATGTATGAAGTTTCTACATGAAGGTGTGTTAGATTGACCAGGGAAGTTCGTTGGATTGGCACATAAATAAGCAATCTACCCACATTTGATGGTTTAAATAATTTAAAAACATTCTTGTTAGAATTTGAAGAAATTGTACCAGTACAATAGTGACTGTTGGCACTAGATGAAGCTTTAAAAGAAACACCAGCAAGATGGTGGGGAACACACAAGAAGAGCATCGCAGAATGGGTGAAATGTAACACTTTGATGATAGTGCACTTTTGAGAACAAGTCAAAGGGTGCGAAGTTCGATGCACAGGTCAGAGTTGTCTGAAGGACCATGTGAAAAGTTGTGAGGATGCCTGGAGCAACATTCCTCAAGAGAAGTGGGTGCATAATTTCATTTACACCTTGGACACAACTCCTATCGATTGGTATCTTCAAGAAGAACTACGCCTCACCAATGCATATTGGTACAGTATGACTCATAACTTTGTAGCTACATTTTTATTTGAAAGTTAATACCCCTCAGTAGATCAAGCTTTACAAGTGGTAAGAAAAAAAGTATTCGAGGAGGTACCTAACCTCCCTTTGGAGAAAGAAGAGGATGAGTGGAATGTACTTCTTCAGAAACTACAAGGTTGTTAAAATATCAATGCTTATGAAGACGATGATCCTAGGAATGTGAACATCACTAAAACTAAAGGACAGAGAGACATAGAAGGACCAGGATTCGAACTACCTTTTATTGGAAAGCCAATCAAAATCAATAAAGTTAATATTGGAACAAAGCCAACACCTAAGCTCACAAACGTTGGAGATTATTGTGATGATGCCATTATTGACAAGATCACAAAACTACTGCATGAGTATAACGACTTGTTTCCAACCAAGTTCACCAATATGAAGGGCATTAAAGGGCCCATGGGAGAAATTAAGATCCCCTTGAAACTAGATGCAAGTTTAGTCAAGCAGAGACCCTACAGACGAAATCCCAAATATAAGAAGAAATTCAAGGTTGAATTGGAAAGAATGATGGAAGCAGGAATCATAGAACCTGTTGAAGAGTCAGAATGGATCAACCCTATGGTATTCCAAGATAATAAGACACGAGAGATCATAATTTGTGTAGAATTGAGGAAACCGAATGATGCATGTTTACATGATCCATTCCCTACACCGTTTACTGACGAAGTGTTGGATAATGTGGGAGGACAGGAAGTTTAATCCTTCACAGATGGATTTTCAGTTTATCACCTGTTTAGGATTGCTAAGGAAGATCACCATAAGACCACATTTGAAACAGAATGGGGATCCTACCAGTACACAGTGATGCCTTTAGGATTGAAGCATGCACCAACCATCATTTCTAGGGTGGTGGTCAAAGCATTCAAGGAATTTCTACATAAATATTTGGAAGCATATTTTGATGATTGGACTGTTTTTAGCCTATTGCAAAATCATATTGAATGTTTAAGACTAATGTTGGATAAGTGCAAGAAATGTCATATTTCCGTAAACCTGAAGAAGTGCATCTTCTTTTCACCCTTTGGAGTGATTCTAGGCCATATTGTGTGTAAGCAAGGATTGCTAGTAGATCCTTCCAAAATTGCCATCATTGTTGATCTAACCCCTCCTACTTATGTTAGACAGTTGCGCATTGTGCTGGGACATACTGGATACTACAGAAAGTTCATCAAGGGATATGCACAGATAACAACACCCATGGAAAATCTTTTAAAGAAAGATTGCCAGTTCCAATGTGTTGGAAGATTGGTTGTTGTCATTGATGTCAACCCTAGTCATGGGTTTTGGACTGGAAGATTGATGAAGGTAGTTGGACATGAAGGAAAATGCACATGTAGATACAAAACCCATGGATGGATAGTATACATCATTTTTTTTTCCGGTGGTATGTGGCATGTCACGTGGATCCTCATGGTTGAGGAGAAATGAATTTTTGAAGATGACAAAGTGAATTGTACATGTAGGCCCTGAAGATAATTAAAGAAAAGAATTACAAAATAAGAAAGTGTCAGGTCAGCCCTAATGTTAAAAGGAAGTGACATAAATGGTATAAATAAACATCATTATACATTCATTTGATATAAGTCAAATTTTAGAGGGAAGAAGAAGTAAAAGAAGGCTGGATTTCAAGGGAGGATGAAGTCTTTTGGTGATGTGTTCTAAGGTATGTTATTTTCAGGTCATCTTACTGTTTTTGCTATAACTTTTTTTATAAAATGATTTAGATGGTGAAATCGCTATGGTATTGAGAAGACATATCAAGGTACCTATGGAAAAAGTTTATCTTTTTATTCTCTACAATTATGGAGATACACTCTGTGGAAGATAGGGTTTGTGACCAGTCCTGAAGCTAGCCAATAAACAGGTGTTCCGGGTAAAAAAGTCATAACGTCTTCATAAAGAATCCAAATGAAGTGGGACCACTTCCATTGGAAATTGTACAGAATTTAGTTTCTTTTGTGGGAGTTTCAAAATTGGATTTTAAATATTGAGCACGGGGCATGCTATACAAGTTGGGTCTTCTGAACAGACCAGAATTGAATAAAGTCTACCATTCTTTCTATAACCTCTTTTTGGGGAGGATTCAAGGAGTGAA
>JZKD02S0866856.1:79367-94065 GCA_000966675.3 Picea glauca
CATTTCCTCTTTCATGCCTTGCTCCCACTTATTTTTGGTGTCTACCTGCATTGCCTCTTCATAACATTATGGTTCACCAGAATCAGTCAACAATAAATAATACAATGAAGGAGAGAATCATTCAGGGGGTATACTTAACCTGATAGATCTTCTAACAACACTTGCAGGTGTTTGAGGTACCTGCTACTCCTATTGTTTTACATTTTAATTTTCAGGTTCCTTTGGAATTTCGTTTTTAGTGATCTCATCAAGCACTACGTATTCTTGTTTTTCTTCTTCCTGTTTCTTTCCCTGCAACTGATCTTTGTACATGACCTTCTCATTGAATATGACATCTCTACTCCTAATTATTTTTTTATTTTCATAATCCCATAATCGATAACCAAAATCATTAACACCGTATCCAATAAAGGTACACTTCTTGGATTTAGACTCAAGTTTTGTTCTATTTTCTTTATTAATATGGACAAATGCTTCACAACCGAAAGTTTTCAAAAAAGAATAGTTTACCTTTTTACTTGTCCATTCCTCCTCTGGAATTATACCATCCAAAGATCTTGAAGGTCCTTTGTTTATTAAGTAAACAACAATATCTACAACATCTGCCCATAACTGTAAGGGCAAAGCGACATGCAATCTCATACTCCTTGCAAGCTCCATGTTTGTCCTATTCATCCTTTCTGACACACCATTTTCTTGTGGTGTACTTGGAACTGTCTTCTCTCTAAGAATCCCATAGTATAAATAGTAATCATCAAACTCCTTGCTACAATATTCACCTCCATTATCTGATCTGAGACACTTCAAACTTTTTCCTGTCTCATTCTCAACTAAAGCTTTCCATTTAGTAAAAGTATAAAAAACATCGGATTTTTTTCGAATGCAATAAACCCAAGTTTTTCTAGTTTCATCATCAATAAAAGTAACATAATAATGAGAGACACCAAGAGATGATACCTGAGATGGTCCCCATACATCTATATGCACAAGCTCTAACCTTTCATTCTTATTTTCTTTTCCGACTCTGAGAAATCTGACTCTCTTCTGTTTTCCATAAACACAATGCTCACAGAAGTCCAAATCAATTTGTTTAAGATCTGGCAGCAAATTTCTTTTGTGAAGTATCTGCATACACTTCTCACTCATGTGTCCCATCCTATGATGCCACAGTGATGTATCCACTCCTGTAGAAGCTAAAGAGATAGAAGAGTCAGTATTACCAGTACATAAATACAATGTACCGACCTTCTCTCCTTTTTCTATCACCAATGATCTTTGATGACCTTCCACGTCTTATCTATAAATATGGATACATAACCTTCACTTGCCAACTGCCCTGTTGAAATTATATTTTTCCTTAAATCTGGAACATGTATTACCTCTTTCAACAACCATTGGTTTCCATTGCATTGCTTTATTTTTACCTTTCCCATTTCAACAATTTTGCATGGTGCATCATCACCCAAATGAACCTGTCCAAAATCACCTTGAACATAATCTAGAAAATGTTTCCTATGGGGTGTGGCATGAAATGAATCCCCTGAATCTACTACTAAAGACTCAGAAATATTATCTACAGAAAGAATAAAATCATGTTGTAACACATCACCTATTACATTTGCTTCCCGATTTCTCTCATGTTGTCCATCTCTTTGTTTCTTTGGAGCTCTACAGTCTTTCTTCAGATGTCCTTTCTTCCCACAATTCCAACAATCTATCTTTCCAAGTTTGGATTTGGATTTTCTCTTCCTAGAATTCTTGCGGTTCCCTGAGCCCTTTCCTCTATCCTTTTGTCTTCCCCTATTCTCCATGTTCAACACATTACCTGATCTCTCACCTGTTCTTTTTCGTCACATTTCCTCACTAAGGATAACACCAACAACATCATCAAATTTTAAAGTATTTGAACTAGAGACAGAGTTACTTATAGCCATGACCAAGTCGTTCCATCTTTCTGGCAATGAGAAAAATATTATAAGAGCCCTAACCTCATCATCAAAGTCCACTTTTATAGAACTTAGTTGACTAGTAACCATATTAAATTCATTTAAATGATCTGCAACAGACCCACTTTCTGACATCTTCATATTAAATAATCTCTTCATTAGAAATACCTTATTAGACGCCGAGGGTTTTTCATATAGTTTAGCCAATGCGTCCATCAGATCCTTCATTGTATTTTCTTTCGAAATATTGAAAGCCACCGATGCTGTCAAGCTCAGCCGTATCGTTCCTAGAGCCTTTATGTCAAGAATCTCCCATTCTTCATCCTTCATGGCCATCGTCTTCTTTTCTACTCCAGCCAATGGTAGGAATAGATCCTTCTAATATAAATAATCTTCCATCTGCATCTTCCATAACTGGTAGTTTTGGCCGTTAAATTTCTCAACCCTAAACTTTCCATCTTCCAACATTGCTCCCACTCGAACTAGGAACCCTCTTTTCCTGCGAGTTACCTTTCGCTCTGATACCAGTTATTAGAAAACCAAGACCGCGGAGAAATAAAATAAAACAAATGGGGAAACAAAACACAGAAGATACACAATACAATAGAGACACAGATTTACGTGGTTCACCCAGTGTCGGCTACGTCCACTAGAGAAATTCCCAGGTCCTTCCTTTATTATTATCCAGCAAATGAAGGGATACAACCTACAAAAAAACTCGTTGTATCTTCCTCTTCTTTCTTTCATAGTCTCCTCTCTCAAAATACAATACTCACCATAATACATAGCCGCAATACATTTCCCTCATAACAGAGGGTTGCCTTCTAGGGAAAAAAACCGTAACATAATTTCTATCGTTAGATCTACAACCTTATAATGAACGGTCCAGATTTACAATGAAATTACAATATACATTTACAAGGCAATTTTTCCTTCGGGGGCTTCACCCCTGGACCTCATAGAGGGGGTTTCCCCCCTCTGCACTCCCCCACGTGGAAGAGTATACATACTTCTAGGGTGTAAAGTCTTCATGGGTTATAAACACGGATGAAAGCAAGGACCTCTAAATCAATAAGATAATTAGGCTCCACAACCAACAACACTCACATTGTACTCCTACCCAAATTTTGAAGATCGTGAATTTGTTGCTCGAGCTATGAAGACCTCATCTCCAGCCATCGGGCGATATTGGCTTCTTGAATATGGATACTATACTTGTATATATTTGATTTTGAGATGTAGATCCATTGTGTATTGCTCGCAGATACACTTTATTTAGTTATATGAAATGGATATGCAGTGTATTTGATTGGCATCCATGATTCATTTCATCTCGAGCATGGGTATCCCCACCTTAGAGAGACAATTGTTATTTTGCAGATGGAACCTCCCGAACTCTGGTCCCAGGCTCACTCAAATTCCTACATTGGTGAATCTTTTGTAATGTATTTCAGCCATCAGATGCTCTTCTGACCTCACACATTAGGGGGAATCTATTATAACACTAAATTTCTCTACACATACATACATGGCCTTTGGCCCTCTTACTTGCATTTTTTTCCAAAACACTGCTAAGTTGCTCTTCTTACAAACCATTTTTTTGAAGATGTGTGTGCCCTGCACCACTACTTCCCACGTACATATGCTTGTTTCACCACTACAACTCACGTACATATGCATGATGCACTATTACAACCTGCGTATACTTGAAAAAGTTGCAAAAAATAAAATGTTGCAAGGAACTCGTGGAGATTACGGGATATTGGGTAGTTTCCCAACTAATGCACTTTCTATATCCCATCATACAACTGAATAACCATCATTTTTTCATATAAAAGGAGGTGTCGGGGTCTCATTTCACATTTAGACATAAGAACAATGAAACTATGCCCATTTCACATCCCCTCCTTGCCCAAGTTATTGCAACCATTTTGTGAGAATTGCCTCAGTATTTCCCCATTGTCCCTTCTTCCTCCATAAAAACCCATTCACTTCCCAAGAAGAGATGAGAAGGTTGAGAGAATAAGTCATACAAAGTTTCACTTGGAGCTTGGTGAAGAGGAGCCCAGAGCAGGTTCGTGGAGCAGTAGTCGACTTTGATTGTAAAGGTATAACCATTGAGTTATTAATAAAAGAATTGTTTTTCCTGTCCCAAATCACGGTGTATTGAATGATTTTATTGGTTTATGTTTTGAAATTCTAACACCTAACCCTAATTTGTATATGAAATAGCATGCTTGTAGTTTTATGTTTGTCAATATTTGAATGTGGGCTAGCCCTAGGAGGAGGCTTGCAATAAAACAAACTTCCAAGCGCGAGGGGATCATCACTAGACATGAAGTTAAGTTATAGTTACCCGATCTCCCTCATGTTTTCTTTTCTTGTATGAGTTTTGTTATGTTTGGGGTAGTTTAGAGAAGTAGGTGACTTTTAGACGGTTAATTGATCTGCCTACATTCTGAACTCTGGTGTAGTCATAGGGGGATTTTTCCCTCTAGCAATTAGGTCCTAAGGACAAGCAAGTGCTAGCTTCTATATCTCTCTAATGTACGTGCATATTCCAACAATAGTACTCAACCCAATATCTCAGGGAAATAACTAAGGAGGCTCAACTGTGCCCTCAACTGTACTACCCAACTACCCAGGTACTAGAGAGTGGTTTCCCTGAGTGTTGTTCTCTGTGTACTATAGCAACAAGGTGGCCAAATATCTTACCTAAGGGTAGTTTCAGGTATACCTAGGGAATTCCTATATACCCAAAGGTACATGGAAGTGATATTCCATCTATAGGTACTATCTAATGCGGTACTACTCAAAGGGGTAGAAATAGGGGTTATAAGGGTTTTCAACCATGTGATACAATGTGTTTCCAACAACATGAACCATGTGTATTTCATGTATGTATTCTTCCCCAACTACAATTGTAACCACTTTTGATAGATCTTGTGTTATTTAAATATGCCATAACACCTCTCTAATTTTTTTTTAAAAATGAGCTTGTTAACCACATAAAAAGCTCATAAAATCACCAAAAAATAACTTGTGTGAAAACCCTAACTTTAACAAGAAATATATCATAAAATATAATGAATAAAAAAACAAAAAAAATCCACATGTACTTCATTATGTCGAATCAGGATTTTAAAATTTTCAAAGTATGAAACTTCACTGAAAACAAATTACAACGAAAATTCCAAGATAACTGATTTCAAAATTAGTGGTAAACCTTGGCTTCCATGGACTATATATCCGAAAGTATAGTGAACTAGAACTTGAAATTTTTGACCACTTATACTATGCCATTTCTTCATAGTCTTCACAAAATTTCACTATCTGAAACTTCCCCCAAAAAACATTATAGCAAAAATCCCAAGATGCCTCATTTAAAATTGATTTTAGGATAAGTCAAAAACCTTATCTTCCATAGACTATATATTTGAAATTATAATGAAATAGAACTTGATATTTTTAGCAGACATACTTTTATATTTCTCCTGAGTAACCTCAAAATTCAGTCATCTTAAACGTCCTAGAAAAAACATTATAGAGAAAATTCCAAGATGACTCACTTGAAGCAACAAAACCCTATGATTGATGCTCTGATCTCAAAATTAATGAACCAAGGATCTTAAAAATGATAAAAATTCAATTATTATAGTCCACTTCGAGGGGGGGAAATCATTTTACAATATATCCAATTCATAAGACAAAATATGATGATCCTAATATAGGTATCCTTGGTATATATATAGGAGACAAAGGATACAATTATAATGCAAGAGTACAATGAAATGTTCTAGCCGACCTACTAATATAATAAATAAACTAATAATGATTTCTTATTAGGGCCTTAACATAGGGACCCAAGAGACTTAACAAATCTCAACCCACTATAATATATGCCTTACACCATCATGAAGGTTGTGGATGATAATTCATTTGAATTGAGTATTCCCCCTTTCCTTGGCTTTCATCGATAGTTTAATGTGGAGCTTCTTCGACCATATTTTCCACCTCTATTGGACACCTTAGATGTGGTTGAGAATTTCTCCACTACCTAACTCAATCCTAATTTCATTGAGTAGGCTACAGTGGATCAGATCATGGACACCAAGACAAAGGGCACCTGCTAACTGAACATACAACTCTACTAGGTTGTCAAAGCAAGACAACTTATTCACCAAGTTAAGTGGCTCACCACGAGTAAAATTCAACAAAATTTCCTCCATATAATTAGGGAAATTGATGGAATGGGGACCATTGATTCCTATGGGGGGAAGGAATAATATAGGTGGACATTGGTGTCCACCCACCTCTTCCACTGACTCAACATGGTTCTCCATCTTTGTAGTTTTTTTATCTACAATTTTTCAGGTCCCAAACTTCCAGGGTCATTTTGAGGCCTTAAATGATGTTTTTTAGCCAATCAAGGGCCTAGAGTGTCCATGGCCTTCCTAATCCTACCAACAATGGTACTTCTTGGTTATATCTTTCCAACTAGATGCTTTCCACCCCAAACAAATATTGTATGCAAAATTTTGCACCCTAGGAAGTTGGCGTTTCAACAAACCACCTTGGGTCCACAATCATTTTGGTGCTTCGTCTCCTAGGGTTAGGGTTTTGTATATTTATGGTTTTGGCCCCTTAGGGTTTAGTAATTTATGCTAAAAGTCCATTTTCAATATCTTGTAATTTCTTCTTCTAAATGAGCATACCTGAAACCTCTCTCTTCATAGATATGCTACCACCATTCTAGCTAGCTTGTATTACTTTGCATTTTATAGTCTTTTCTTATTACATTCATTAATAGAACTTGGGTTTCACTATACTACCTTTTATCAAACAAATTAATCAATGTGAATACAGACCAATCTCGCTAGCTTGGGAACCCAAAGTTAGAACAAAACAACGTTGAGCATATTACTTTCCTTAGATTCATACAATTGAAATAATGATAAATAAGAAATCATACCTTTCCATCGATGGTTTTCCTCGCTAATTGTAGATCCTAGATTGATACAAAGGTTTTTGAATGGAAACATGTATAAGAATACAAGATAACCAGTGAAAGAAACAACTGTATTTTGAAAAATCTATACAAATGACCAAGGAGAAATGTAATAAAGACAATTTACAGTCAACAATCTCCATAGGAAAGGAAACAAGTTACTGGATTATTAATAATGGAAGAGTTACAACCAATGCCTTGGTGTTGTGAGGCTCTTTCCAATGGTTCATTTCTCCAATACCCATATTTATTCCATGAGTTCCATCACCATCAACTCACTACTTTGACACAAGAATATATCAGGGCCAAAGAACAATCTTCTAATCACAAATCAGAAGCTAAAGCTATGAATCACTCTTCACTACTAATTATTCTCCATTAGCTAGTAACATTTTCTCATGAGAGAAGTTTCCTTTTATAGACTGAAGAGGAGGCTNCATTAGAAATCAGATTCGGTGAAACCCTAAAGGCTAGGGTTTGGTGCTTTAAAGTTGTATTCTAACCCTCTCCTAGTCTATACTTTATTTCTAGATTGTTTTTCAAACTTATATAACATATCTAGTTGTGAAATTAGTCTCCTAGTTTCTAAATTGTGTTTATATTTCATTGGGAGATTCCCTTGGTGAAACCCTAAGGGGATTCACCATCCTTTCTTACAAGTTTATGCTAAGTTCATAATTACATATAAATTAAGCTTGTAATTTATCAATGCTAGATTGTATCTACTATTGTGACTTATCTACTATTTCAGACTTAGCACATAATAATTAGCTCCTAAACCTCTTTATATTGGGGTGGTTTATGCTCTTGTTTCTTATTGGATATTCCTTATGGCATATTATCACTCATTGGGTACTGGTCCATTTAATAATATATTGATTTGTTTCTTGAAGTGAATCACATCTCACAAGATAATGACTCAATTGATGTGTTTACTTCACATAGATCGGGATACCCCCCTTGGCTTCAAGGAGTTGGCCTAAAGTAGAGGGGAAAGTGTACTAAGGTGATAATGGTGCATTTGTCAAGTGTGCTTACCCCCATAGCACCGCAGTTGGGACTTTCATAAGGGTGCTAATTTGGGTGGTAACACACATAAGTGGTGTCCACTCAAATGATATTTTTATCTCTGGAATAAGGTTTTTGGAGTCTATGAGTCCAATGAAGTTGATAGAGTTGGATTATGATGCCCTCATGCAGGTAAATGTGTGTTATTAAGTTCCTATCAACAACACCTACCAAAATTCTTTGATTATGAACACATGTTGTTGGTGTCAAAATAAGGTGTCCAACCATTCTTTGAAAATCATTTTATGTCCTCTACATGCTGAAATTTATGGTTTAATGATCCAATGATGTGGCAAGGAGTTACACCTTTTTTTTTGTTAGCAAAAACCCATAGGTTTTTTAAATAAATGTTTAATGAATCTCAGACATGTTTCAAATTATTTTTCAATGTTTACAAAGATTGAATGATATTTAGAGGTGGATGAGAGGTCCCATGTCAAACTTCAAATCCCATTTTAGACAATGCTAACTACAAGTTTACCAGAGCCTTGGAGATGCCCCACAAGTTAACTACAATTTTACCAGAGCCTTGGATATGCCCCACAAGTGTCAATGGTCTAAGTTAACTACAAGTTTACTAGAGCCTTGGAGATGCCCCATAAGTGTCAATGGTCTGGTAAAGCTATGAAACGCACAATCATCTCTTTGACTCCATCCCTTAGGATGATTAGAGTGTTAGCCTCGATGCGTTAGTGATCAAATTGCTTTGCTGGTTTGGTTTTCTAAGTCTTATGTTCCCTAGCAACATTTTCTCTCTCAAGACTACATCACTCACCTAGGGGGTGAGCTTGACAAAGTTTTGAGGTAAGTGATGGAGCACTAGAGTGCTAGGTGGGTGGAATAAGTATTAACAATTTAAGATTGTATATCCTTTTCGAGTAAATAAAACCTAAATGATCTACCCAAGAGTCCATTTCTCACTTGGGGAGGTTGACAAGCATGTGAGGTGAGCTATGTAGCTAACAAGGCGTCCAACCTCGTGATGGAGAGAGAGAAAGAATGTCGGCTCACTTAAGGAGCTTCTTTGCTTCAAACTCAGCAATATCGAGTTCATAAGAATTTAAACCCAGTGATGAAGAGAAGAAGAAGAGAATCACTTGCCTATAGAGGTCCAACATAGTGATTCAAACTCTAGGCATCCAAACACAGCTATGGGCAAGGCAATTTATCTAGAAACTCAAATTTTCATTTAGGGGGCGAACTCTTGCCTTTCTCCTCATTCTTTTCTTCTCTCCATTTTGTTGTTTTCCCTCTTTCTCTGTTTTTTTCTCATGGTTTTGTCGTTTGTGGAGGTTTTGAGAATTCAAAGAGATGCAGCCATGGAAAACCGTTAAAAACTCTTCCCAAGAGCCATATACAGTGTCAAGAGTATGGGAAAATGATTGGGTATCAAGATGAAACGATTTGCTTGAGGATTAAGCTTGGGAAAGTGTTAGAAAACCTAGATGGCAGTCATGGAACATGCACAGTAAAACTCCAAGGGAAAAAACATTTCTCAATGCCAAATAAAGGAGAAAAGCTTCAAAATATTTCTACTCTTTGAAGACAATTTCTCCAAACAATGAACTTGGATTTTGGCAGTGAAATTTCCAGCCACATGTTTTAGACTGCATTAATAATCTTTCCTTCTCACGCTTGAAATTCCATGACATCTCATTGCAATTTCCAATGATACATCTTGTCCATTCAAGCTTGATATTTCTTGCCATGCCTATGCAATTTCCGGCTATGTTGGAACTATTGAAGTTTGCTTCTTCAAGACTTGAGATTTTTTTATGGCAAACGACTGCAATTTCCAGCACTTAGTTCTAATTCAATTCAAGTACAACTTCCTCAAATATTTAGTGTCAGATGCATGGTTCAATTCATCATTTGCTTGTTTAATCATACTCTTTTTTGCATTTTATGGATATAGTTTATATTGCAGATTTATGAAGGAAGGAGCAAGCATTTTATTCAAGCTCCCCAAGATGCCAAAGCAATAAACACATATCAAATCAAAACAAGCAGTTAATCACTAAAACTATTCAACATTTAAAACTAAATATTGGAAATCTACTTCAAGCATCAAAGAAGATTGGGAAAATAGTTTTGACAGAGGTTACATGTGCCACGCAAGGTTTCTTCAAGCTTGGCCATTGTTCTTTTGCATCAGACTTTGCCTTTTGCATTCTTGCTTGCACTTGAGGATTTTGTATGCTTGTGAATGAGGTTTTGTGCTCGTGTTTGAAATATATTTTGCTTGTGCTTGAAAGCTTGTTACATTTGTGTGAAGCTTTAAAGTGTAGGTATAAAATCAGTCGTTGAACTCCATTTTGCTGGTTAGTTTAAGATTGGATTTTCTCATATATAGTTTGCATCTAAATCTGTTTTTCTCAAGCTTGTAAAAGCTTGCATTCTGCGTTGAAAGATTTGATGTAGGCAAGCTTGGTTTCAATTGAAGTATTGCTCGAATTCTTTTATCACATGCAAGTTTTTCATTGGAAGAAACTCCATTTCATTTTAGACTTTTTGGATTTGATTTGAAAAACACAATCATATGCATTCTCATGTTTAACAAATATATTTTGTTTAAAGAGACTCATGCAACTATTACATGTTTGTTTGAGACATTGCATTTCAAGATGAAAAATCATGCTTATGTACATATGATCCAAAGTATGTAGATATGATCCATTGGGAAAATGTATGAGTTAGAATTAGAGTGTGTAGGTTTTCACAGTTTTTCATAATGTTGCTTGTGATTTTTGGATATAAACTGTATATAGAATTTAATGAGTGGACACTCCACCGGGACTATTAAAGCAATGAAGTTTGAAAAAGAGATCCTTGGAGTAAAGTAGACCAAAAGTTGGTCGTTAATATTAAAGATGTTATAAATTAATGTAAAATAATAAAAAAATTAAGAAAATTAATTAGGTATTTCCTGACACACTGTGACATGTGCATTTGAAAATGTTGGCATCTCCTTCGAGAAAATACAACCCTACAACCATTTGAGAAAAAGAAACTTCACATTGGAGATCATAACCATTCAATATATTAAATATAAATGCTCCAAAACAAAGATCCAAAGTGCCCTTAAATCAACATTTAAGAAACCTAAACTAATGGAGCTTACATTTGGGCTTTGTGGTGTTAGGGGAGATATTCCTTTGGTCATGTCTCAACAAGTGCAATAGTGGATGATGAAGACACATAAAAACTGTAACATCCCCATTATAATCTCTGGTTTAATTAATGCATAATGTAGATATGAATGTGGCTATGGCCAAGCAATGTAAATACGAAATGTATTTTCTCAAACTGTAAATAAATATAATGTAATACCAACTGTTGTGGATATGGAAAAATATGAGGATTGATTAATCCACAAGAGAGGGGGGAATGCCTAGAGAGTGTCCAAAAAGGGTCCAAAGGGAAATAATTTATGGGTATTAATTCAAACCAACATTTCTGAATTTTATTATCATTTGAGGGAAACATTTATTTTCTGGTTGAGTGTATGAGAGCTCAATCATTGAATACCTGTCATAGGGTGGGTGTGAGAGTCACATCTCATAGTTATTGGAGAGCATGGGGATGAGGTACAATCAACATTGGGAAAAGTGGGCAGTCAACTATCTTGGGGAAAGAGAGAAAATTCATATGGGTGGTAATAGGATATTTTACATATTCAATTTTTTATGAACATCAAGTAGAGAAGAGGGGAGAAGATCTTGGGAGCTGGAACAACAAGGCTAGGGAAATTATGGAGCATGCTATAGCATTTTTGGAGCATTTTGGAGCTGGAAATTGAAGAACCAGGTTGTCAGGCCTAAAGAGTGAACTCCTTGGTGAGTTGCATTGTATTAACAAGTGTTTGTTGTTGTTTTTTTTGGTGGTTTTCCTGGTAGTGAGTTCCCAGCAGTGCGATTCTTGTTTACCTATTTGTTAAGTCCTAAATAGTGGCACATTACCCCTTAATTAGGGCATATTACATTAGTAATTTTATTTTATTTATGTTATCTTGGGTCCATTAGTTGTAATTGTACCTCCTAGTCTCCTATATATACCAAGGTGACCTTTTCATTTGGAATCATTTGATATTTGGAAATTTATGTGGTGTATAAGGAGGTTGCCCCCTCGAATAGGCTTATTATCTAAAATTATCTCTTTTTCAAGGTGTTGAGTACTTATTCTGAGGTTTTTCTATGCTATCTTGATATTTGGTTATTAACATTTGGTATCATAGCTCAAGGTCTTGGGGTTTCACTGCTGCATCTGAGACACCTTGGAATTTTCGCTATAATGTTTTTTATAAGGAGTTTTAGAAGGAACCTGTTGAAGGATATTTATTAGATGGATCAAGGTATGTGGGGTTAAAATTTTAGCTCCTAAGGCCTTATTCTTTCAGAGATATATCTTGTTTAAGATAGGGTTCTGGAATCATCCTGAATTTAGTCATTTAGGAATTTTATCAATAAAATGTTTTTTGTAACATTTCAGACCCTAAAATCTAGAGGATATTCATAGAATTTATCAAGGTATCTGTGATAAAAATTTCAGCTTCTGGATCATCCTACTTTTTTAGATACACCCTGTGCAATATAGGGTATCTGACTAGTCATATTAACTAGTCTCAAACAAGTCTTTCGGGTAAAACCATGATATCTTCTTCAGTGAGTATCCAAATTAAGTGAGACAAGTTGCATTGGACAATGGACAGTCTGTATTATTTATGGTACAAGTTTCATAATCAAATATTATAGATTGTGATCTTGGCATGTTTTACAAGTACGCTCTCTTGGAAGGGAAAAAAATCAGCAAGGTGTTGGGAAGTTACTGTAACTTCCACTTGACACATCCAATTTTGATCAGACTTGTGCATTGTAGAGAAGATGTATCAAAGAAATACAAAAATAAATTTTCATGCCCATAAGGGTTGAAATTTTGGAGACATAGTAGAAGAAATATCGTCTAGCAGAACCACCTTGAAATCAAGGTTTAAAAGTGATACTTGGCCAACATGCCACCAAAAAAGGGAACTTCTACACCAATTAAGCCACCAGACAATCCTACTTGGACTCTTGATGAAGGTGAAGAAATGCGCAGAGACATAAATGATTTACAAAAGAAGACAATGACAAAAGAAGAGCTACAAGGGATGATGGATTCAACTGAAGCTAAGTTGGAGGCAATAATGGATACTAAGATGGACGGTTTAAAAAGGGAGATCATGGAAGGATTGAAATTCTTTCTAATAAAGAGGACAGCTGAAAGTGAAAATTTATCTCATGAAATTCATGATGAGGACACAAGAAAGATGAATCGAGAATGGAGAAACTCCAACTTTGGGTTGAATACCAACCACTTTCCTAAGATCGATATGAGGAAGTTTGATGGCAAGAATCCAATCTCATGGATACTTCAGATGGAGCAATTCTTTGATCTACATGATGTGCCACATACACAAAAGGTATGAATTGCTTCTTTATATTTAGAACCCAATCAATTTGTGTGGTACTGATGGCTTTGTTCTCGCAAACACTCGTCACTTGGACAATTTTCATGGAATAAATGATAGCACGCTATGAGGAGACAAGGAGCAATACCTTCTTTAGCCAATTGATAAATATCAAGAAAAAGGGTTCAGTTTCAGAGCACATTGAGAACTTCCAAATATTGAATATAAAGATAATGAATATTCCAGATGAGCACCTAATTGATGTATTCATAAGAACTTTAAAGGATAACATTCAACATGAGGTTTTCCTTTGGAAACTCAAATCATTGGAGAATGTAGTCAGGGTGGAAAGAAATGTTGAAAGTAAAAATATGGCTATGGCTACTAGAAGGACCACTCCTAACATCTATTGATAGAATAATGTTCCATATTCTAAAACACCTCAACCTACAAGGTTGACACCTCAAAAATTGGAGGAAAAAAAGCAAAAGGTTTATGCTTTAATTGTGACAACAAGTATAGTAAGGAACATAAGTGTGGTGAGAATAAATTATTCTACATAGATTGTGAAGAGAAATAAGAACAAGAACAAGAACCATCTCAATATGAAAACATAGAAGCATTTTCTTTTGAAGAGTTGACTCCCACGATATCATGTAATGCATTGGCTGGAATTAGCACTAACCCTCAAGATCGAAGGATATATAAAAAAAAAAAGGTAATAATACTAATTGATTCTGGTAGTACTCATAATTTCATTCACTATAAATTAGCCAAAGCTCTCAATTTCTTTGTATATCCAGTGCCAGAGTTTCAAGTAATAATTGTAGATGGAGGAACTATCAATTGCTCAGGAAAATCCAATAATATCAATCTTACTATGGGGGAATATGTAATGAATAGTCTAATGATTTCTATACCCATGGGTGATGTTGATGTCGTACTAGGAATCCAATGGTTACAATCATTAGGAACAATGTCTTTTAATTTTCAAGAAGTTTTCATGAAGTTTTCATTGGAAGGAAAATAAATTTTGTTAAGGGGTATCACAGGGAAACACGGTAAGGTGATAAGCTCTAACGACATGACAAAATTATTGAAAAAGGGGCATCATAGTGTAATTACACAACTATGCTCACTAGATGTTCAAACATCTAAGCCATCTATTCCCCTAGATCTCCAAGGGATCATTGATAATCATTCCAAAGTATTTGAAGATATTCCCAAAGG
>JZKD02S0866856.1:103530-117613 GCA_000966675.3 Picea glauca
CAGATTTAACCATTTATCTAGGGCATCTGCATCTATTTGACCTTCAAATATGGGAATATCAAAATTAACCTGTACCTTGAAAGGCGAGGTGCCTCCAAAGTGGCCGCTTAATGAATATGCGCCTGATGCTATCGGCAGGCATTGAAGGATGTGGGAAAATTTCTCCATCATTTCGTCCCTCTGTTGCGTGAGAGCTTGCTCGAGCAACAGACTGATAGGATCGTCTGCTCCATCATTTTTCTTTTCTTTCACCATTGAGGGTTTCTTGGGTGTGCGAGAGAGATTGTCCTCAAGAGAGACAAGCTCGAGACCCAACTTGCTATACTCAGACCTCGTCGGGGACATGCACTGAAAACGATCAAGAGCAGCCTGCTCTGATACCACTGATTCGGATTATTTTTGGCACGAAATGAGAGCGGAGATATAACACATAAATCTTCAAAGATATTGCAAGAGAGACAACAATATAACATAGATATAGCGGAAATATAACAAGAGTCACAGATATACAATAATACACGATTTCTATTAATGAAATAAATGTACAGAGACTGTAAAAGTACAGAGTGAATGACTCGCTAGAATGGTGGTAGCTTATCTCTGAGAAGAGATGTGACGGCTACTCGCATTCACAAGAAGATGATTATTACAATGAGGCTCTAAGGGCCTTTTTAACATAAGTAAAATCCAAAACCCTAACCCCGGAAGATGAAAAGCCAAAAGGTTTGTGGGCCTCGATGGGGGTAGTTGATACGTCAACTTCCCAGGGGCGTAACTTTTGCATTCGATCTCCGTTTGGGGCGCTCAATAGATCGTTAGAAATATCTATCCGAGAACTACAACTTTTGGGTGAGCAACATCGATCTGCGATTCTTTTTGCTCCCCGTTTTCTCAAAAAACATTGTTTAGGGCCTCAAAATGGCCCTGGAAGTTAAAACCTGCTAAAAATAGTAAATTACCAAAATTGCCAAAAACATGTTTTGGGCTAGTTGGAGAAGGTGGGTGGCCTTCGATATCCACCTGGATCACCTTTAATGACATTAACTAAGAAGGATTCCTTTCCATGGACTCCAGAGGCAACTCAAGATTTCGAACAACTTAAAGAGGTGATGTGCAAAGCTCTTATCTTGACCACACCAGACTTCACAAAAACCTTTATTGTGGAATGTGATGCCTTAGGAAATGGCATTGGTTTTGTTCTAATGCACGAAGGAAGGCCCCTTTCTTTTGAAAGTTGACCACTCAAGGGAAAGGACTTACATAAACCCATTTATGAGAAGGAAATGATGGCAATACTCATGCATTGAATAAATGGCGCCCTTACCTAATAGGTAGGCACTTCAAGGTCAAAACAAATCATGATAGTCTTAAATACTTCTTGGAACAAAGACTATCTTCAGAAGAACAACAAAAATGGGTGACCAAGATATTGAGTTATGATTTTGAAATCATCTATAAAAAAGGAAAGCAAAATGTTGTGGCAGATGCACTCTCAACAAAGGATGAAGATGTTGAGGCATTTCTCTGTGTTATCTCGTTCATCCAACCCGATTGGATAATAGAAGTGAGGGATGAATGGAAGAATGATGAAAACGTGTGGACTCCCATTCAAAGGTTGCAGTAGGATTCCAGCTCATCAGATACATTTACATGGAAAAATGATTCACTATGGTACAAAGATCGCTTATATTTATGTAAGAACTCCCAACTCAAACAAAAGGTACTATTGGAATTGCACACCTGTCTGGTATGAGGGCACTCAAGATTTTTGAAAACCTACCATAGGGTCAAGAAGGATTTTTTTTGGGATGGCCTTAAAACTAATGTTCAAAGGCTTGTGACAGAATGTTTGGTTTGCCAACAAAATAAGGTGGAAACAATTAAGACCCTGTGTCTTTTACAACCATTAGCCATCCCAAGTCAACATTGGGAGGAGGTTTCCATGGATTTCATCACAAGGTTTCTGAAGTCTGAAGGAAAGAGTTTCATCATGGTGATTGTTGATAGATTGACCAAGTATGCACACTTTTGTGCACTCTCTCATCCCTTCGAATCTAGTATAGTTTCCACCACATTCATGGAGATAGTTCAAAAGCTACTTGAAGCCCAAAGATTATTGTAAGTGACAGAAATCCCATCTTCACTGGACATTTTTGGACAGAATTATTTTCTTGTTTGGGTACTCAATTGGATCATAGCTCATCCTATCATCCTCAATCTGATGGACAAACCGAGATAGTGAACAAATGTCTGGAAGGCTACCTTCGTTGCTTTGTATTTGAAAAACAAACACAATGGTCCAAATGGTTACCCTTGGCATAATGGTGGTATAACATTCCTTTCATACTGCAACAAAAATGACACCATTTATGGAAATCTATGGATAGCACCCTCCTTCCATCACTTCTTCTCTAAAAGAAAAATCTAAGGTTCAAGTAGTGGAAGATCACATCGAGCATCGACAACAAGCTCTCCAAATCTTAAAGGACAACCTGAACATGGCACAAAATCACATGAAACAACAAGCAGATCAACATCGTAGTGAAATAAGTTTTGAAGTAGGGAATTGGGTGTTTTTAAGACTACAACCATACAAATAGATGTCCCTCAAGCTAGGGATGATTTTAAGGATGGAAATTTATTTTAAAATGTAGAAACCTTGGCAAATCCTACTAATCCTTCATATGTCAACTGTAAATGTTTGGCGATATTTTTGTAAAAATATTCAAATTTCTAAGGATTTTATATAGTTTTTATAAAATTTTGGTGATTTGTAAGGTAAAATAATTTTATCCTATAGAATTTGGGCGAATCATTTTTAAAATAGCGAATCTTGTTTTTGGAAAAACCATGGAAAATTAGCCCATGAGTGAAATTTAGCCCCTAAAATCATCCATGCCTCAAGCAATCCAAGAAGGATAATAAATTATCACCAAAGTACTATGGCCCTTATAAGGTGTTGCAAAAGATTGGTACTATGGCATACAAAATGGAATTTCCTGCATCTTCACGAGTACACCCATTTTTTCATGTTTCATGCCTAAAGAAGGTCATAGGTGACAAGATCCCGGTTCAAACTATATTTCCAAAACTTAACGAGGAAGGACAAATCATATTGGAGCCTGAAGCTATCACTGACACAAAAATTTGCTAGTTGATGAATAGATCCATTTCAGAGTATCTCATTAAGTGGAGGAAACTACCTACTGAAGATTCCACCTGGGAAGATGATTATTTTATATAGAAGCATCCAGAATTACTCAAGCATTGCAGACAACACTTATTTGAAGGGGAGGGGCATGTTAAGCCCTAAATAGTGGCACATTACCCCATAATTAGGGCATATTACATTAGTAATGTTATTTTATTTATGTCGGCTTGGGTCCATTAGTTGTAATTGTACCTCCTAGTCTCCTATATATACTAAGGTGATATGTTCATTTGGAATCATTTGGTATTTGTAAATTTATGTGGTGTATAAGGAGGTTGCCTCCTCAAATAGGCTTATTATCTAAATTTCTCTCTTTTTCAAGGTGTTGAGTACTTATTCTGAGGTTTTTCTATGCTATCTTGATATTTGGTTACTAACACTATGCCAAAGATACCATGATAAACGAATTGGACACCCAATGGACTGAGATCATTGAAGGGGTACAGTCCTTGGGTTGGGAAGGTCAAGAGGAAGAGAGATGGAGGAATTCCAGTATAAATGTAGGAGAAAACCAGTGGGTTGTGTGATATGAAGTTGTGAGGGACTGTGAGAAGCACCCTTCTTTTTTGGATTCCTAGCCCTAGCTCAGGGGTGCCTTTTTGTTGAGATTTGAAACAACAAGTCTATGGTTGGGTGGAACACCCTTCCCAAACAACTGGTTGCACAAACATTTTATAAAATACAAATGTTTATCTATTTGTTGAGTTATTCCATGAATTTAATTGTTGTGCTTAACTTTGTATATGTGAATGGTTAATTGTTGCTATGAATTAGTTATTAGCTGTATTCATGGTCATTTATAGTGGTGTAGATGCATTTAATTATGAGTATCATAAATTAGTTGAATATGTGTTTAAATCGTAGCTGGTAAGCTACAGGATTTCAATTAGCAAAAAAAAGGTATGTTTTTATGTGTATATCTGTGTAGTAATGTTCCATGGTTAAGTTGGGGAACGTTACAAAAAACAAGGCGGGAAAACATCAAAGGGTTCACCTTTGAAATAATTTGAGTTCAGCTAGGACTACTCAAAACAATGACCTTTTCACAATTGACTTGAAATGCCTCATATGGGTTCTTCTTTCCAAATTGAAGTAAATGAATCACAAACAAATTCTTCTAGAAAAGAAGAGCTAGATAAATGACTTGTCAATCTTGAAGAGGTCGAATTCTTGGAACAAATAACTTCAATGCTATTCAAGAGTACATACAAAGGTAAAATGGGTTCTCTTAAAAAAATATGAGAGGATGTGAGAGAGGTAACTCTTACGAAGCATGAATCATAAGAGATATCTTGGAGCTCATGACACGAATGGAATGTGCTCTATTTCAAAATTCATGGAAGGGGGTTATTTTAATGTAGTGATTCAAGGGAGAAAAAAGATTCCACTAAGAGATGCGCTTCACATTTCCATTGATATGGCTGAAGGAATTTTGTTCTTAAATAATCATGGGATTCTGCACAAAGACTTGAATACAAAGAGGATTTTTCTTGACAAAAAAGGGAATGCAACTATTGCAGATATTGGACTAGTTCGCCCTTGTAAGATCTTGGGCGAGGTTCTTGAATACAAGACAAGTGGATACAAATGAATTGCACCTGAGTTTGGTTAATCCACCTTTTAGTATATATTCAAGGGAATTTTCTATAAGAACATGTTTCGCTCTTGCACTTTCTTACTTGTAAGAACATTTTTTGCTTATGTACTTTCTTACTTTTTGGCTGTGATTTTGATTGGAAAATTTGTAAAGAATCGGGATCATGTGTTATTCTAATTCCTTAAAGGTTTACTCCAATGACCTTGGATAGTCATGGGATTTTAAGTATAAAACTATTTTCTATGAAACTATGGTTTGTTCATTTTTTTATAGATTTTAGATTTTTTTAGTTCATGCATATTTTCATAAGGTTTTGGTTGATGATAGAGAGACTAGTATAGTGCTCTATTTTGCTTTCAGGTATTCTTTAAAAATGGTTCTATATTGTTAGTAGTATTGACATCAAAGATTCACTATTTGGTTGTCTTGTATATTGTTTCAATCTCATTTCACACTCTAGATTGGTGTTGAAGATTCTTAGCTTTATGTTGTCCTTTTCTAATGTCTTTCAGATGCTCAAGTGGTTTTTGTATGTATGTTAAACACGAATGAATAGTCATGTTTTGGGGAATTTATGCCTTGTAATAAGAATTCTTGGTCCATTGTTTCAATGTTACCTTTGGAGCTCATTTTTCTCTAGATTTTTCCTTATGGATGTTTGTACAACATTTCTTTATCCTTTATTAAGTAAATCAATAACTTTTACCAGTGAGTGGAAACAACAACACTCTTCATATGGTAGTTCACTACATTAAGAGTAGATCTATTACACATAGTCGATAACAATGTTTTGCATCTAACTTATCTATATAGTTTTATTAAATAAGTCATTGTGGCAAATCCGAACACTATATTTAGAAACACCTATGAACTATGTTTACAACTTTGGAATGATTCTTTGGAAAATGCTTACTTATCAAGCTCCTTACTCCTTATTTAAGATGCTCACTTGTACAAGTTGTCGTAGGCATTGAAGCATTTGCACTACTCTCAAATATCCCTTGAGATGGTTCTATGTGGGTTACACATAAATGCCAACATTACCAAGAATAAAACATGGTGTTACATGTATGGGATTTTAAGGAATGCACCTTGCTTCTATGGAAGGTGCATGTTGTTGAATGAATTAATGCTCAAATAGTTTCCTATGACACAATTAAAATAATGTGGCTAATGGATTGGTCAAGGGATATGGAAATGCCAAAGATAATGGATATTAGTATTGAGATGCTACTAAGATGCACTCTTCCCTATTTCATTTATTCCTAAGAAACTTTATTAGATCGATGTGTTGAGGATAGACATACGAAATGAATATGTGAGTGGTTCATGTTAACACTCAACACAAAACATCTCCATTCATATTGTATTGACTAGAATTAATAAAATATAAACTTATCATTTGAATTATAAAACAAAAACAAATCATGCAAGAGGCTCTTCTACCCTGTCAAAACGGCTTCATAGATTCTAAATGCTATGTTTTTATTAACATTAGTGGCCCATGAGGATCTTTGTACTTGTTAGGTGTTATGAAAATCTAAACACAAATTTGAGGTACGTGACACTTACATAATAAATTTGTTTAAAATTTATTAATCGCTATGAAACCAATTCGTAATAGCTAAATGGACATTTTTATTTTTATTTAATATCTCATGATAAATATCATCTCAACATTTTTAAAGTTTGAGTTTTTTTTTTTTTTTCATACATCTTCAATGCTACAAAGAACGAGATTGGTCATCCTCATTTATTTAATCATGTTGTTGCACCTTATTTCACAATATATAACGTAACATCATGTTGTTGCACCTTATTTCACAATATATAACGTAACATGTCTGTGTTAAATTTCAATCCTAAACAAAAATGCATTTTTTAAAATTCTTTTCTCTAACTTATATTTTTTGGGAATCTATTGATAATCAAATTTGTATTAATAAAATAGCAACATTTTACTAGAAAAATAGGATTGTGAAGCAATAAAATAAAAAGAAATGTGAAAATAAAACACAGAAGATACACAATACAATAGAGACACAAATATACGTGATTCACCCAATGTGAGCTATGTCCACTAGAGAAATTGTGAGGTCCTTCATTTTTATTATCCAACAAATGAAGGGATACAACCTACAACACACTTGTTGTAACTTCCTCTTCTTTCTCTAATCTCCTCTCTCATAATACAATATTTGCAATGATGCATAGCCGCAATACATTTCCATCATAAAAGAGGGTTGTCCTCTAGGGAAAAACCCCTAACATAACTTCTATCGTCAGATCTGTGACCTTATAATGAACGGTCCAAATTTACTATGAAATTAAAATATAAATTTACAAGGCAATTTTTCCTTCGGAGGCTTCTCCCCCGAACCCTCGCCGAGGGATCGCTTACCCAAGGACCCCCCAGTCGGAGGGATGAGCCCCCCGAACCCCGTAGGGGGGGAGTTTGAGGTACCTGTTGCTCCTGTTGTTGTACATTTTGATTTTTTGGTACCTTTGGAATTTCTTTTTCAGTGATCTCATCAAGCACTGTGTATTCTAGTTTTTATTTTTCTCGTTTCTTTCCCTGCAACTGATCTTTGTACATGACCTACTCATTGAATATAACATCTCTATTCATAATGATTTTGTGATTTTCATAATCCCATAAGCGATAACCAAAATCATTAACACCATATCCAATAAAGGTACACTTCTTGGATTTTTCCTCAAGCTTTGTTCTATTTTTTTTATCAATATGGACAAATNCAAATAACTTCAATGCTATTCAAGAGTACATACAAAGGTAAAATGGGTTCTCTTAAAAAAATATGAGAGGATGTGAGAGAGGTAACTCTTACGAAGCATGAATCATAAGAGATATCTTGGAGCTCATGACACGAATGGAATGTGCTCTATTTCAAAATTCATGGAAGGGGGTTATTTTAATGTAGTGATTCAAGGGAGAAAAAAGATTCCACTAAGAGATGCGCTTCACATTTCCATTGATATGGCTGAAGGAATTTTGTTCTTAAATAATCATGGGATTCTGCACAAAGACTTGAATACAAAGAGGATTTTTCTTGACAAAAAAGGGAATGCAACTATTGCAGATATTGGACTAGTTCGCCCTTGTAAGATCTTGGGCGAGGTTCTTGAATACAAGACAAGTGGATACAAATGAATTGCACCTGAGTTTGGTTAATCCACCTTTTAGTATATATTCAAGGGAATTTTCTATAAGAACATGTTTCGCTCTTGCACTTTCTTACTTGTAAGAACATTTTTTGCTTATGTACTTTCTTACTTTTTGGCTGTGATTTTGATTGGAAAATTTGTAAAGAATCGGGATCATGTGTTATTCTAATTCCTTAAAGGTTTACTCCAATGACCTTGGATAGTCATGGGATTTTAAGTATAAAACTATTTTCTATGAAACTATGGTTTGTTCATTTTTTTATAGATTTTAGATTTTTTTAGTTCATGCATATTTTCATAAGGTTTTGGTTGATGATAGAGAGACTAGTATAGTGCTCTATTTTGCTTTCAGGTATTCTTTAAAAATGGTTCTATATTGTTAGTAGTATTGACATCAAAGATTCACTATTTGGTTGTCTTGTATATTGTTTCAATCTCATTTCACACTCTAGATTGGTGTTGAAGATTCTTAGCTTTATGTTGTCCTTTTCTAATGTCTTTCAGATGCTCAAGTGGTTTTTATATGTATGTTAAACACGAATGAATAGTCATGTTTTGGGGAATTTATGCCTTGTAATAAGAATTCTTGGTCCATTGTTTCAATGTTACCTTTGGAGCTCATCTTTCTCTAGATTTTTCCTTATGGGTGTTTGTACAACATTTCTTTATCCTTTATTAAGTAAATCAATAACTTTTACCAGTGAGTGGAAACAACAACACTCTTAATATGATAGTTCACTACATTAAGAGTAGATCTATTACACATAGTCGATAACAATGTTTTGCATCTAACTTATCTATATGGTTTTATTAAATAAGTCATTGTGGCAAATCCGAACACTATATTTAGAAACACCTATGAACTATGTTTACAACTTTGGAATGATTCTTTGGAAAATGCTTACTTATCAAGCTCCTTACTCCTTATTTAAGATGCTCACTTGTACAAGTTGTCGTAGGCATTGAAGCATTTGCACTACTCTCAAATATCCCTTGAGATGGTTCTATGTGGGTTACACATAAATGCCAACATTACCAAGAATAAAACATGGTGTTACATGTATGGGATTTTAAGGAATGCACCTTGCTTCTATGGAAGGTGCATGTTGTTGAATGAATTAATGCTCAAATAGTTTCCTATGACACAATTAAAATAATGTGGCTAATGGATTGGTCAAGGGATATGGAAATGCCAAAGATAATGGATATTAGTATTGAGATGCTACTAAGATGCACTCTTCCCTATTTCATTTATTCCTAAGAAACTTTATTAGATCGATGTGTTGAGGATAGACATACGAAATGAATATGTGAGTGGTTCATGTTAACACTCAACACAAAACATCTCCATTCATATTGTATTGACTAGAATTAATAAAATATAAACTTATCATTTGAATTATAAAACAAAAACAAATCATGCAAGAGGCTCTTCTACCCTGTCAAAACGGCTTCATAGATTCTAAATGCTATGTTTTTATTAACATTAGTGGCCCATGAGGATCTTTGTACTTGTTAGGTGTTATGAAAATCTAAACACAAATTTGAGGTACGTGACACTTACATAATAAATTTGTTTAAAATTTATTAATCGCTATGAAACCAATTCGTAATAGCTAAATGGACATTTTTATTTTTATTTAATATCTCATGATAAATATCATCTCAACATTTTTAAAGTTTGAGTTTTTTTTTTTTTTTCATACATCTTCAATGCTACAAAGAACGAGATTGGTCATCCTCATTTATTTAATCATGTTGTTGCACCTTATTTCACAATATATAACGTAACATCATGTTGTTGCACCTTATTTCACAATATATAACGTAACATGTCTGTGTTAAATTTCAATCCTAAACAAAAATGCATTTTTTAAAATTCTTTTCTCTAACTTATATTTTTTGGGAATCTATTGATAATCAAATTTGTATTAATAAAATAGCAACATTTTACTAGAAAAATAGGATTGTGAAGCAATAAAATAAAAAGAAATGTGAAAATAAAACACAGAAGATACACAATACAATAGAGACACAAATATACGTGATTCACCCAATGTGAGCTATGTCCACTAGAGAAATTGTGAGGTCCTTCATTTTTATTATCCAACAAATGAAGGGATACAACCTACAACACACTTGTTGTAACTTCCTCTTCTTTCTCTAATCTCCTCTCTCATAATACAATATTTGCAATGATGCATAGCCGCAATACATTTCCATCATAAAAGAGGGTTGTCCTCTAGGGAAAAACCCCTAACATAACTTCTATCGTCAGATCTGTGACCTTATAATGAACGGTCCAAATTTACTATGAAATTAAAATATAAATTTACAAGGCAATTTTTCCTTCGGAGGCTTCTCCCCCGAACCCTCGCCGAGGGATCGCTTACCCAAGGACCCCCCAGTCGGAGGGATGAGCCCCCCGAACCCCGTAGGGGGGGAGTTTGAGGTACCTGTTGCTCCTGTTGTTGTACATTTTGATTTTTTGGTACCTTTGGAATTTCTTTTTCAGTGATCTCATCAAGCACTGTGTATTCTAGTTTTTATTTTTCTCGTTTCTTTCCCTGCAACTGATCTTTGTACATGACCTACTCATTGAATATAACATCTCTATTCATAATGATTTTGTGATTTTCATAATCCCATAAGCGATAACCAAAATCATTAACACCATATCCAATAAAGGTACACTTCTTGGATTTTTCCTCAAGCTTTGTTCTATTTTTTTTATCAATATGGACAAATGCTTCACAACCAAAAGTCTTCAAAAAATAATAGTTTACCTTTTTACATGTTCATGCCTCCTCTGTAATTCCACCATCCAAAGAGCTTGAAGGTCCTATGTTTATTAAGTAAATAACAATATCTACAACATATGCCCAGAACTATAAGGGCAAACCAACATGCAATCTCATACTCCTTGCACGCTCCATGATTGTCATGTTCATCCTTTATGACACACCATTTTCGTGTGGTGTTCCTGGAATTGTCTTCTCTCTACGAATCTCATGGTATGAACAATAATCATAAAACTCCTTGCTGCAATATTCAACTCCATTGTCTGATCTAAGACACTTCAACATTTTTCCTGTCTCATTCTCAACCAAAAATTTCCATTTCTTAAAAGTATAAAAAAACATTAGATTTTTATCGAATGCAATAAACCCAAGTTTTTCTAGTTGCATCATCAATAAAAGTAACATAATAAAAAGATCCACCAAGAGATGATACTTGAGTTGGTCCCCATACATATGTATGCACAAGCTCTAACCTTTCACTCTTCTTTTCTTTTCTGACTCTAAGAAATCTGACTCTCTTCTGTTTTCCATAAACACAATTCTCACAGAAATCCAAATCAATTTGTTTAAGATCTAGCAACAAATTTATTTTGTGAAGTATCTGCATCCCCTTCTCACTCATGTGTCCAAGCCTATGATGCCATAATGTTGTATCCACTCCTGTAGGAGCTAAAGAGATAGAAGAGTCAGTATTACCAACACATAAATACAATGTACCTACCTTCTCTCATTTTTCTATCACCAGTGATCCTTTGGTGACCTTCTACACCTTATCTATAAATATGGATACACAACCTTCACTTGCCAACTGCCATGTTGAAATTAGATTTTTCGTTAGATCTGGAACATGTATTACATATTTCAACAACCACTGGTTTGCCTTCCTTTGATTTATTTTTATCTTTCCCATTCCAACAATTTTTCATGGTGCATCATCACCCAAATGAACATGTCCAAAATCGCCTTGAACATAATCTAGAAAATGTTTCCTATGGGGTGTGGCATGAAATGAAGCCCCTGAATCTACTACCCAAGAATCATAAATATTATCTACAGAAAGAATCAAAGCATCTTGTAACACATCGCATGTTACATTTGCTTCCTGATTTTTCTCTGGTTTTCCATCTCTTTGTTTCTTTGGAGCTTTGTGGTATTTCTTCAGATGTCCTTTCTTCCCAAAATTCCAACACTCCATCTTTCCTAGGCTCAGTCGTATCGTTCCTAGTGCCATTCTGTCAAGAACCTCCCATTATTTTTCCTTCATGGTTGTCTGCTTCTTTGTTATTTCACCCAATGGTAGGAATAGATCCTTCTAATATAAATAATCTTTCCTCTGCATATTCCATAACTGGTAGTTTTGGTCGTTAAATTTCTTGACCTTAAACTTTTCATCTTTCACCATTTCTCCCACTTGAACCAGGAACCCTCTTTTCCTGCAAGTTATCTTTTGCTCTGATATCAGTTGTTAGAAAAAAAGGACCGCGGAGTAATAAAATAAAAACAAATGCGGAAATAAAACACATAAGATACACAATACAATAGAGACACATATATATGTGGTTCAGCCAGTGTGGGCTATGTCCTACAGAGAAATTTATAGGCCTTTCCTTTTTATTATCCAACAAATGAAGAGATACAACCTACAACACACTCATTGTAACTTCCTCTTATTTCTCTCACAATATCCTCTCTCATAGTACTATTCACAATGATGCATAGCCGCAATAAATTTCCCTCATAAAAGAGGGTTTCCTTCTAGGGAAAAAACCTTAACATAACTTCTACCGTCAAATCTATGACCTTATAATGAACGGTCTGGATTTACTATGAAATTACAATATAAATTTACAAGGCAAGTTTTCCTTTAGGGGCTTCGCCCATGAACCCTCGCTAGGGCCCCGCTTGCCCCGGATCCCCCAATTGGGGGGATGAGCCCCCCTTTCACCCACTTCCCCCCCGCGTGGAAGGATGTACAATATTATGGGGTGTACAATCTTCATGGGGTATAAACATGACTGAAAACAAAGGCCTATGAAATGGGATGATAATCAGGCTCCACAACCAACACATTCAATATTAACACTTCTAATGTATTGCATTAAAAGTAACAAGGTGCACAAGTTTATATGATTAATAAATTAAATTAAGAAAAAAAATTAAAATCTATAAATACTAAAAGATATTATGGGTTTAAATGAGTCAAATTGTTGCGTAGAGGGGGTATTTTGTCCCTAAATAAGGGGATCTCATACACCAATTTGGTGTCTGTTTTGGTCTTGACCTTAAAATTAGATTATTAATATTATAAAAAAAACTTTAAAATATAAATTATAATCATTATAAAACTCTATAATACAATAAATCAACATATATTCTTTTTCCCAAAGAAAAAAAATGTTTATATTCAAAAGGTATGAATATACACGTATATGTCTTTAACTTTTATCACTACTACTGCAAAAAACTAGCAGATACCTATAACCTGTTGCTACAAAACCATTCTGGTGACTATTATCCTATCCATATACAAAACTGGTACTGTATACACAAAGTTGCACTGTCTCGAAAAAGATACAAATCAAATGTACTACCATAAAAACTGCTTACAGACTCTACATCTGACTTGAGGAAAAGTGTTTTAAAGATGAAATTCCATGGCTTCTATCTCCTCTCCTTCTATGAACTCATAGAGGCCAAATGCTCCAACCAGAAGAGATAGTGCTTGTTTAGAGAGCTCATCTTCTTTCTCATTCAACTCCTGAAGTATGTGGTTGAAAGAGAGTTATTCAAAAGATTGGAAAGCTAATTTAATGTCTCTCATCAGAGGAGTCAGTCTGACATCCCATGCATAATGTTTCTATCGAGCCCAATCGATAACCAATTTTTAGTCCCCCAATACTTGTAACTTTTTTACATCCTTCTTGATAGCAGTTTCCAACAGGGTCCATAAAGCATTGAACTCTGCTCAGATATGGAAATACTAAGAGTGTATCTGATGTGAAGATAATGATTTTTATTTAATAAAATAACGACTCCAACTCCACAAAAGGGGGGGTGAACTTGGCATGCACCATCAAAGAAACCCCATGGCACCTCAAAATCTTGTTCTGGCATAATTGGGTTTTTGGGATTTTTTGTTTTCATTTCAACTTTAAAAGTTTCTTCCATATTCAAGGATAATCCTGTCATTATTTCTGGAGGGATATCCTTGTCCCTGAAAAGGCTTGAGTTGCGAGCCCACCATAGATTTGTAATCAACATGCTCGGTAGGCCTTTGTATTGATAGAC
>JZKD02S0866856.1:167424-182648 GCA_000966675.3 Picea glauca
TGCATGCATGATAAAACCCTTAGTGATAGTCCGTAGGAGGGATTTCCCACCCACAACACCTGCCCACAATTGAATGTCCACCTGTATATTGTATTTCTTGTGGTCTTTAAGATTCCCCCTGCCCCACTAATAAAAACCATTTTTCTGCGTAGCACCATCAAACCAACAACTAGATTCCATAATAATGTCCGGAGTCTTCTTAATCCTATTGAGCGTCCTTTTTGTATTTTCTGACCGCTGGTAGAGTTCAACATCCCTCTGATTTGAATGCTAACACCTTGTACTGATGGAGAGAAACTATCAAAGATACACCTATTTATTTCCAGCCATAAGTACTAGTAGATGACTGATGGTAAAGTAGTGTATACTTTTTCCACCTTCAGCCAATTTTCAAAATAGTTGTTTAAAGATAAACCTCCCCAAGTAGTAACAAGATTAAAAACAATATGCAAGATTTTCCACATGTGTATAGTAAAAGGGTAGTTTATGAATAAGTGTATGATGGTCTCCTCAACCCTGTAGAAGAGTGTGCAAATGCTCGGACCTACCCAACCTATTTTTCGTAACGAATCCCAGGTAAGGATTTTTTCTAGCTTGTCTCATTAAATTTAGTAGTGTGTAATAATTCAACTTGAATGTACTAATTAAACGTGCAGGTTTTCCCAAGATCAATTTCTTGCAAGTCTTCATGTCCATTTGTTCATCGATCATAATAATACAAATTCCATGTTCATCTTTCACCGTCATCAAACTCTACCACTCAGGCTCAATTTGATGATCAAATGATTTACAAACTTGGTGATCGAGTGTGTTTTTATTCAATCATGCCTCCTATTTCACCCTTTTCCTTAAAATGATGCATTTTCACATATTTATTTTGCAAATACATCATTCAAATTGGGAATAACATCCAAATTGTCATGTATCTCTCTGTCACCATTTCCATTAGCCATGTTAATCTTTTGAATGATACTAAAATGAGTGGTATTAATGTGGGTATCATTAAAAATCTTGTAAGTGGTGCTAATATCTGAACTATGCGATACTTTTTCAATACTCTTGATGACACAAATAACACCAATATTATGATCTTCTGAATATTTAACATATCCCTAATATAGGGAATCAATGCAATAATCCATACTTGACAATATACATAAAACTACTTCCTCCATCAATGTGTCCACACTCGTATTTTGAATATCAAAGTCACTTCCTGGTAAAGTTGCATGATTAGGTGTAGTTTCCATATTTTCACCAAATTCCTTAGCATGTCCTTGGAGTCTTTGTATTTTCCTAGTTGGTGCATGTTTTGAGAACCTAGTTTATACTTGTCCTCTTCTTTTGCATTGTCACTAGAGGAAGGTCGATTCAAATGAAGCAAGTCATTAAAAACAATGCCTTTCTTGGCCCCTTTTAGGCTAGATCTTTTCCTACTTTGTGATTCATTTATTGTAGTAATAATTATAACCTAATAATTTCTCGTTATGCAATGGTGGTTGTTTGTAGCACCAATGTTTTGTGCAGAGTCAATGTTGAAAGGTATTCTTATAGATGTATGTGACTTTATGCCAGGAACAACTATCAATGTCTCCCCCTTTGAAGTGAAAATATTCGAACACTATATAAAAAGGTTGAACCTTAACATCGCATGCATCATAGCTATCACCAGTCCCATATGCCAAGTAATCCTTGGTAGACATGTCCTCTAGTTTTTAACCATTGTCATAGGAAGCAATGCATTCAATTCATTTTGGATAGATTCTTGGATGTTTTCACCTCCCTGTAGTACCTATTTATCTATCTTTGAATCGTAATCTTCCTCAATGAAAAATCAACAATAATAGAGAATTTCTCATGACCAGGAGTTTGTAATCCCCTACACTAAAAAAAATGGCCTTTGCTTGCAGCTTCTATCCCTACCAAATACTCATCAGTATCATCCAACATTATTTCTTTTAAGACATACTAGCTCAACATTATATTCTAGTGAAACCTCTCTATATTCTAGTACGTGGTTCTTATTGGGATATACTTTTAGCTCATCATAGAGAATTAGGAAGGGATCAACATTAGATTCTATTGCTAGTCTAGAAAACCCAAGAGAAATGACATGATTTCCTATAAGCCTTGATGAGTGTATGGCTAGCATGGAGGAAATAATAACCATGTGTTTTCCCTACATTTGTCTAATTGGGTAGTGGTTAGACTCTGGATATTTTATGGATATAGTGAAAGCTCAAAATTGTTCTTGTAAACCTCATTTACAATCTTATTGATGCCAATTTCTTCTATAACTTTTGCATGAATCTTGGATTTCTCAAGAGAAAACCTATTTAAATTTTTAAAGTGGATTAGGAACACCCCACTTGAGATCCCATGTAATATAGTGGGCTTTGAGTTCTTCCCTTATCCAAGCATTTGTAACCTGAATAGCATTTGACTCCAACCAACAAAGACAGACACGCTATTTGTATATTCTTCCAACATGTCCTTTAATTTTGGACTTCTAAGAATAAGTGTTTTATATCATGAATTTGTGGATATGCCTTGCACCTAGGTTTTAAAAGTTCAATTGTATTTAAAAATTTCTCACAAGTCTCACATTGATCACCTCATTTATCCTCATAGCCATATCCATGTGTGGGGTGAATTCCCTCCACAAACCTATATGCTAAAAAGTAATTGCATTTGTCACAATATGGTTGCTGCATTGCATTTTTAGAAAAAAAAAAAAAAATTGAAAACAATTGCATGGTACATTTATGCCAACTAAGGTGTTGATGTACAACTGAAATATATAAAAAACCTAAATCAAACTGTACATATTTATTTTTGAATAACATGGTATTGAATCCATACACCTATAACTTTCTCCCAGGGTTTTTGATTGTAAAATTTATTTTCACTCAGTGTGGATAATATGTAGGCTTATCCAATGAAGGGTCACATAACCCTTTTAAAAGTCATCTCCATAGGTTTCATAACTAGTGAAGATAAAACTGCCCTATTGATAGTAAATCATCAACATGTGTTTCATACCTGTATATATCAGATTTAGATTTTCAAGGTTGCATTGAGTTTGCAATCCTAAAAAACCTATGGGTATCCTTTCCTCGGGTCAAAATATCATTTTGCTTGGTACGCAAAATTCCATTAAAAGGCATTTTTAATTGAAAGTTTGAGTTTCGTTTGGTATAGTGCTCTATCAGATTTAAGTTTTGTTTATTCATCTTGGATCTATATTTTATAAGATTCCAATGCATTCATATATGTCAGTATGATTCATAAGCACTCGAGAGAAAATAAGAAAAAGGTTTGTTGGCCTTTAGTGCACCTCAAACCCAACACTTGGAAAAATTGTCAATTCCACTTGAAACTCCATCCTGTGTTAGTAAGTGACGCAAGACAACATCAATGACCTTAGAAAAATATGCATACCAATTTTAAGTAGGTAAAAACTAATCAAATCCCCGATGAACAATAACAAAGACTATGATGCATGCAATGTGACAAATGTATTTTAAGCAAAGTTGCAAGGTAAACTGATTTAAGAAAATATCATCCTCTATCATAATTGTATTAGACACCAAAAAATCACACATGCATCTAGTTTAAGTAATTCCAATCTGCAACACAATTATTAATTAAGCATAAAAAGGACAAAGCCAAGAGGGCATAGTTTACTTGTTGAGGCCTAATTAAATTCTGAAAGGTGGTCCCCAAGTCAATCCACTTGGGGCTAGATGAGGCCTCAACAAATGGAAACACACTAGGAACATTCATGAGTCTTTATTAAATATTGTTGTATTATGAGCACATAGTGGAGACATTCTCTTGTTTTCATTTCCCAAAGACATATAGAATTTAATGTACAATGGGTCCAAAAAATATTCCCCCATGAGGGATTCAATGGTCATTCTTGCATACCAACCAATGAATCTCATCTACTATACTAATATGATAATAAGATGAGGTTCATTTCCCTTAAGCATGCATCAACGATCCAGGTTGAATTCTTCATGATAGAGCTTAGATATTAGGGATATAATTTTTTTCACTAGAAGTAGATATGTTATCCCTTGGGTGTTTCTCCACTACCCATGCACATCCATAGTGTTAGTGGAGTCACCACAACACCATAGACCTCATTTTCCCACCAGCTAGCATCCATATCCTCAAAGGAGATGCATGGATTGTACTTTCTTTCACGATCCTTCCCTTTTGATTTTATATATTCTTTAGCAATTGAAGGATGGAGGAAGCAATGTCCTTTACAATCTTGATAGGGGATGATTTCCTTTATATTGGTATTTTTTTGAATACAAGGAAAACACCTTGTAGTGAAGGTTTTTAGTGTTACAATATTGGGAAAATTTTTCAAAAAACCTCAGCTACATCCTTCGTTACTTCTACCAGAGGTTTTAACAGATGTTCCCTATAACTAAAAAAAATTGGGCATATGGAGGTTTTAGATGAGGTGTTTTTAATTCTCCCCTACAGACATGTGAGCACTCACTCAAATATGTTCGTGATCTGAGACAAACTATAGGATAAACCACTACAAGAATCCCCCTAGATCTTATTGAATTTACCCCTATTCAAGCAAGAAAATAGAATGACATACCTTTTGTCTAGCAGTTTTCCTTACGTATCTTGACTGATCCAGCTCCCACAACCTGCTTCCTACACACAAGGAGACAAAAAATACCAATTCTGAAACCTCTTCAAGCATTAGGAGATTCAAATCAAGGCAAGATTGAATCTATCTTCTATGATTGAACACAAAAACATTAGAAGGGGAAAACCATGTAGATCTATATTCATAAATGGAGAAAATGTACATCAACCATGAAATTACGTTGAGTCATGACTGAATTCCTCCTTGGCGCTTTCTCCAACTCCTCCTTATCCCTCACACAAGTAAGGATGACTTAATATGAAGACCAAATCATGTAGAAGATCTCCTCTGAAATTTTTGCAACATAATTCTAATGTATATTCTTCCTCCTCTTACCCTTGGAATGCCTTATTTATATAGATTGATGGAGAAGGCTAGGGGATTCTTCTAGATCTATAGAACTTAGTGAACCTTGAGTGTATTCAGAGTTACCAAGATCATATCACTAGTTAAACAACTCACCCAACACTGATCTCCTCGTAACTCATCAAATCTAGAAGGTTATAGGGGCGGTTGCGGGCTGCCAATAGTGTAGCCAACAACTGGTCACATCTTGTCAACTATGTAGCTCATGATTGGTCACACTCTACTAGTAGTTCAGAGCATGAATTCCCTCAAAATCAATAAATTACATGTCATAAGAGTGTGTCTTAGCAAGAAAACATCAATGGTCCTCTATGTGTCCTGATGGATATTCTATATGCACTAAAAATCCCTAAATTAAATTGTCAAACCGAGGTAAGTAAACTTAGAGTTGTAGCACTATATGTGCCAAGGCATAAAGGATAGAGGTAGTATAGTCTAATTAAGGAAACGGGCTATCTAAGGGCTAATCTTCTTAAGAAAAGACTATCAATGATCAAACCCTATCAAGGAACTTAAACTATTTACCCTAGGTAACTTTTGAACAATAGATCGATGGATTGTCCTAAAGAAGCAAATGAAAACCATACTTTAAGCAAGTTAACTTAATCATTACAATGAGCAAAAACAAACTATATATTTAATCTATTTAATGATCAATAACTACAACAAACTAATCTAATTAATCTTATTCGAAATCAAAGAGAAACAACAAGTAAGAAAATAAACAAATAAGCAATTACCCTATTCAAACTAACCTATTCAAACTTATTCAACAAGTAAACTAATAAGCAATCAAATAACTAACCTATGGAAACTTCTGCAGCAAGTAAACTAATCAAAATTACTCAACAAGTAACTAATCAAATTAATAAGCAAGTGAACTCTATTCTTAAGATAAACTTCATAATTACTTCTAATATATAAAAGGAAACCTTAACCTATTGAATTAAAAACATCATGACAACATTCAAATATTAATCAACAACTACTCTTTAATCTACAATAACAAGAAAACTATTCTCTAATCTACAATAGCAAGAAAAATTCAAATATAATGTTGATGATTATGTCTTCAGTGTCTTATGACATCACGATGAAATTTAACAATTAACGATAACTCAAGAGGGATAAACTCAATATTAACTTCTATAGGAAAGCGAAAGGTATGAATCAAACAATCTAATGAGAACTTGGCCATTATAGAATAAACATCAACTACCCTAAAAATCCATGTGATTCTTCAATTCATGCATTAATCATCAACAATATGAAAACACTATGCTACCGAATTCAAATGCACTCTTATGCTAATGTAAGCAAATTCATACTACTAGAGATTTATAACTAAGAACTAAACTCAAAAGAAAACTTCAAATTGAAATTGCAATCTAGATCTAGAATGGAAATTGCATAAAGTAAATTAAACTAATCCTATTTTAACAATTTAAATTACAAAGGGAAATACTCATAAAGACATAACTCAAATCCTATTTCTATTTCAACGTATGACAAGAGAATTAATAAGCAAACTAAACAACAAACTAGATAAGCAAACTAAACAACAACTAAATACGCAAACTATGAATCAAATCAAAACTAACAATTATCCATTCATCGGAACTTTGCCAAAGAAACTATTAACTCAATTACTCTGTTTTAACTTTGTTTTAACTTCTAACTATTCTATTTCAACTTACATAAATTATAGTCTATCTTTTAATCACACAGGGGTTATTGGCTTAATCTTAAGCTTGTTTCCTATTTAATTAAAGAGACATGGCATATTAACACTATCCTTCATAATCAACCCGCAACAAGAAACTAAAACAATTGAAATATGAACAACAATTACAGTAAGTAGAAATGATAAAAACTAATGTACAGGAAATAAAATAAATAATAATTACACTACGTGAATTCACAAGATGACTAACTAAATATTCACCCAGACCACTGGTGGCCCCCCCAGCAGGTCATGGCTACTCCTCAACAGTGAATCACAAGCTCAAGCAACACGATTTCAACATTTAAATTAAAAAAACAGTTTACACAAGTTTATGAAAATGTCTTGAAACAACAAAGACAATGCTAGCTTCACAATTCTGAACTTAACTATCCTTCACTATTTTTCTGACCACTGCTGTGGTATTTATAGAGGTTACAAGCTGAGAGGTCGACCACTGGAAGGCTCGACCTCCTCTAAAAAAAATAAATTGAACTTAATGCGTTTTAACCGTCGGTGGCTTCTAGAAACTAAGCGAGCCAATCAATGCCCAGTATAACAACCCAATCCAAGTTGTCAAAAGCTTAGTAGCTAGAGGCCACAAGCACGAGAAAAACCCATGTCACCGATTTACCCATTATTGGTCGCTGATATAAAAACCACTAACTCGCCCACGGTTTTAGTGCAGGATGGAGTGCAGGACGCAATGTCGGATGGAGTACCGGATGCAATGCCGGATGGAGTACCAGACAGAGTGCTGGATGGAAAAACGCCCTGCAATTTTGCCCCGTGACACACATATTGCAAATTAGCTCCTTGGAATCATTAAATCATGCTGAATTATACTTGAAACCATCACAAAACTTCAATTATACATACCTGGTATAAGTTATGGTGATTTGATATAAGAATCCTTCAAAAACTTCTTCAAAATAGTGAAATACACATATAATATCGAACAAAAAGGATCTTAATCATCATTATTAATTAACCATATTACGAGCCTAACATGTCCCTAGGGTGGAAAATAAGGCTATAACAAATGCTCCCTAATGTGTAAGGTCATAAGAGGAACCGAAGGCTAAAACGAATTACAATAATGATGAACGTGAGGAAGCATAAGGAAGGAGATGAAGATCAAGGAACTAGTGAGTACTTGTAATCAAAAGATCAAGGAACCAATGAGTACCTGCAATCAAACATCAACCAAACATATATAGATCATCCTCAAGGTAGGCATACCCATGCTTGGAAGAGAGAAAAAGTATGACTGCCAACACAATACACTGTAGATCCATGAAGTGAAATGCAAGACCATAGCCACAAAAAAGTACATGGTGGATCAATGTCATCAAAGAGATAATAGCCATGAGAAAATACATTGTGGATCTATGTCACAATATATACATCAGGAAGACATCGAGCACCAATGAGAGTGCCCATGTAGTCTTCAAATTACTCATACAAAGTGATATACTACATCGCAACTTGGGAGGTGTGGCATGAAAGAGTGATGTGACCCCACACCCAAACCCAAGATATTCATCCCAAACTTTGATGGTACTATTATACATCATGTGAATAAATGAGTTGAAATTGAGCATGAGATAAACCATCTAGTTACCGGTCATTGATGTATATCGTTAGCAAATGCGAGGGGACCCACCAATGATGAAAATGGACCCCAAGGTACCTAATACAATCTAATGAGTGTGAATATAGGATATGATGTATAACACACATATAATCAATTGATCATGAGTCAATGATGTAAACCCACTATTGATTGTGAGGAGGCCTGCCACTGAGGATTGCAAGATCCAAGGTGCTAGTTGGTTTCTAGATCCCTCTCCTAGATCATGTGTTGAATTCTATAGGAAGAGATCCATCAAAAGAGAGCCTTAATGTATCCCCCATAAATTGACATGAGACATACTGATTCAGATGATTTTCGACACGAAATGAGAGCAGATATATAATAAAGAAATTCATAGAGATATCGTGGATATCCAATAATATAACATAAATGTATCAGATATGAAACCATAAACACAGAGATACAATAATACACAATTTCTATTAATGAAAGAAATGTATAGAGACTGTAAAAATACAGAGTGAAAGACTCGCTAGAATGGTGGCAGCTTATCTATGAGAAGAGATGTGACGGCTACTCACATTCACAATAAGATGATTAGAATGAGGCTCTAAAGGCCTTTTTACAATAAAAAAGAATGCCCAAAACCCTATACATTCAAAAACCTAACCCTAGGAGATGAAGTGCCAAAAGTCATGTGGGCCATGTTTGGGTAAGTTAGTACATCAACTTCCCGGGGTCGTAACTTTTGCATACGATCTTCGTTTTAGGCACATGATAGACCATTGGAAAGGTATCATCGAGGAGATTCATTTTGGAGGAAACATCAAAGGATATTCAATACTTCCCCCATTTTTCCAAAAAAGTCGTTTAGGGCCTCAAAATGGCCCCGAAAGTTAAAAACTGCTAAAAATAGCAAATTGCCAAAATTGCTAGAAAACTGTTTTGAGCTAGTTGGAAAAGGTGGGTGGCCACCGATATCCACCTAGATCAATCCTCCCTTCTTAGGAAGAAATGGTATCCATTTCATTGAGTGTTCAGGGGAGAGGAAAAAATGTTTGCTGAATCTGAATCTTAGTGAGATGCTTGCCTTGCTGGAGACGCCGTGTTGCTCAGTTTGTGGAAGTCTATCACGAACCTGTTGAGGATAAGGTTGTTCAACCAATCAAGCTACACGAGAGGACAGTGTGCAGAAGGAATCTATGCACTTTGTTGCAACCTTGTCGATCTGCTTCTGTTGGATAGAAGGTGCTTGGGGCGAGGTTGTACTGGTTGCAGTGTCCTTATGTTCCCTTTTTGAACAGATTGTGAAGAAGATGAATTTTGCAGTATGAGATAATACCTTTCATCACTGTTTAGGTGGAACAATAGTCAGAACTACCTTTGGTATTCTATAGAGATGACCCTCTAGAGAAACAATGACACTGCGGGGTCGAGACTCATAAACAACATGACATCTCCATATATATGGCTGGCCCAAGAGAACATCACAGAAATCCAGTGTGGAAACATCACATAATACCTCATCCTTGAAGGGTTGGATGCCATATGACGATCAACATTGCTAGCTAACACGAATATCTCATCCTTGGCGAAGCCACTCGATGTTGTATGGCTGTGGGTGTGGTGTTGTGAAGAATATTGTGAAGAAGATGAATTTTGCAGTATGAGATAATACCTTTCGACATTGTTTAGGTGGAAAAATAGTCAGAACTACCTTTGGTATTCTATAGAGATGACCCCATAGAGAAACAATGACACTGCGGGGTCGAGACTCATAAACAACATGAAGTCTCCACATATATGGCTGGCCCAAGAGAGCATCAAAAACATCTAGTGTGGAAACATCACATAATACCTCATCCTTGAAGGGTTGGATGTCGTATGACAATCAACACTGCTGGCTGACACGAAGATCTCATCCTTGGTGATGCCACTCGATGTTGTATGGATGTGGGTGTGGTGTCGTCGACAATACCAAATGTTTGATGACCTCTGTTGAGATGAGGTTCTTATGTCTTCTGCTACCAACAATAAAATGCAGTGGGGTCCCCTTCACCCACATATGTGAATGAAAAAGGTGCTCCCCCTCTTCAAGATCTATTGGTTCTTCTGGTTGAATTGTTGCGGTCGCGACAATAGCAGTGGGGTCTGCATCAATGATCTTTCCTTTACCAGTATTTTCAGAATTAGATTCTGAATCAGGGTTCGGCTCCTTGTATTTGATCTCGACCACCAATGATTGTTTTGAGCGACATTCATCGGTGTTGTGCTAGGGGATTTTGTGGAAATCACACCATTTTCCAGTGTCCTTCTTTGTCTTCTCGTGACCCTTCTTTTCCTGTGGCTTGGAATGGTTTTCAAGAGACTGTTTGTTAGGGTCATCTTTGTCATACTTTGGTTGTTGCGGATTTGCAGACCCAAAATCTTGTTTGTTCTGGTGCTTAAATTTCTGCTCGATTTTAACAACATATCGATAAGTCAACACCGAGTGATGAGATATCCAGAAAATCCATTTTAGTTTGGATGTATCTGTGTAGAGCCCCATGGTATTTTAGAACCAAATGTCGTTCGGAATCTTTGATACCTATCTTGGTGCACAAGGTATGGAAGGTATTGTTGAACTCTGGAACTTCTTAGCCCCTCTCTTGCAGCAATGTGGTCTATCTCATGTACTGGTCCTCATAGTTGCCAACAGGGTAATAATGTTTCTTTACCGCATCCACAAAAAAATCCCAAGTGGGCTCGACCCCATATATTCCAGACTCCTCTATGGAAATTTTCTTCCAGTAAGTTTCCCACAAATGTTTGACACGGGGGAGGTATTTAAGGAGTGCGAAGGTGATATTTTCCCTGTCGGAAAAATTATGAACAAATAAATAACCTTCTAACAAATTTAACCATTTGTCTAGGGCATCCGCATCTATCTGACCTTCAAATACGGAAATATAAAAATTAACCTATACCTTGAAAGGAGAGGTTCTTCCAAAGTGGTTGTTTGATGAAGATTCATCTGTTTCTATTGGCAGGCATTGAAGGATGTGGGAAAAATTCTCCATCATTTCGTCCTTCTGTCGCCTGAGAGCTTGCTCAAGCAACACATTGATAGAATCGTCTGCTCTGTCATTTTTCTTTTCTTCCGCCATGGAGGGTTTTTTGGGCGTGTGAGAGATATTTTATTCAAGAGAGACAAGCTCGAGACCCAACTTTCTATACTTGGACCTCGTCGGGGACATGCACTGAAAAAAACGATCAAGAGCAACCTGCTCTGATACCATTGATCCAGATTATTTTCGGCACGAAATGAGAGAAGAGATATAATAAATAAATGCACAGAGATATCGTAGATATACAATAATATAACATAAATTTATCAGAGATTCAACCATAAACATATAGATACAATAATACACGATTTCTATTAATGAAATAAATGTACAAAGACTGTAAAAATACAGAGTGAAAGACTTGCTAGAATGGTGGCAGCTTATCTCTGAGAAGAGATGTGACGACTACTTGTATTTGCAAGAAGATGATTAAAATGAGGCTCTGAAGGCCCTTTTACAATAAAAAGGAATGCCAAAATCACTAGACATCCAAAAACCTAACCCTAAGAGATGAAGCTCCAAAAGTCATGTGTGCCACATTTGGGTAAGTTAGTACATCAATTTCCCGGGGTCGTAACTTTTGCATACGATCTCCATTTTAGGCACATGATAGCCCATTGGAAAGGTCTCTTAAAGGAGATTCATTTTGGACGAAATATAAAATGAACTTCCATATTTCTCCCCATGTTTTCAAAAACTTCGTTTAAGGCCTCAAAATGGCCCCGAAAGTTAAAAACTGCTAAAAATAGTAAATTACCAAAATTCCCAGAAAATTGTTTTGAGCCAGTTGGAAAAGCTGGGTGGCCACCGATATCCACCTATATCAAATACACCAAGATATTATGTGAATATATAGAATCACCAAGTACAAATGACATAGGGATGGCGGACTTGAATGTCCAACAAGATAGAAAATGGTCGACTCAGGTTTACTTCCATTGAACATATAACATGACATAATGATGACCTGGAAGCAAGAGAACCATTGATATACTGTAGCAACACATGAGGAATTGAATTACTCTCCATAGTGACTGGAAGAGTAACTATCCAGAGGAGTATATGACTCATATTGATGGTATGACTCCTAGGAAAGATAAAACCCAACTGTAAGACAATGACGCAAACAAGTGCCATGTTCAAGGGTGACACAAATGATGGATGCCACTTTTGTAAATACAAATCAATGGTAAAAACAAATCCTCATTCTTTTTTTTAGTGTCTCCTTCATGGTTTTACAAACATGAAAGAGAGATAAAAGTGTGCTTGATGGTGTCTTTTTTTATAGTTTTACAAGTCCAAAAAAGAGGTAAAATTTCACTTGACCAAGTGTATTTTTCATGGTTTAACGAGAACGAAAAAGAGTTAAAATTTATCTCATCAAGTGTATTTTTCATGGTTTAACAAGAACAAAAAAGAGTTAAAAGTGAGCTCGTATGGAGAGAACGAGCGGATTAACAACATGCTTCTATGTTCCAAGCTCATGGAATCGACTAAGAAAAATGAATGTAAAATGGAACTGGCAAGTGAGATCAACTAATAGTAGCGGTTCTCTCCATGTGTATAAGGTCACAAAATGGACTCAAGCTAATGAAAAAGAAAGAGGCCAAGTGTGACTGCAATGGCTGTAAGTGAGATTAAAGCAAACAACAATGCAACAATAGGCACTAAGACATAAGTAAAAAATGCATGTGCAACCATAAAGTAACATAAAATAATGGGAACCCCCTCGTGATATGGCCAAAACATGGATGAAGAGAGAAGAATGAGGCTCAACTTCGAGTCATGGTGGGTCTAAAGGAGGGTTCCTGGTCCTACTAGATATTGTAGAATGGGTGCCAGATGGCAATCAAGGAGCTAAATAGGGCACCCATGAAGGGTAGGCACTACCGTAAAAGTTACGACGTGCAAAAACATACATGGATACTATTGCAACCCGATGGGACCAAACCTAAGGCTTTGTGATGATAAAATGGGCAATTAATAATGCAAGATGGTGTTGTAGGGAAAAAACTATCCCTATATGCCGGTTTGAAACACGTACCTCGAGTTTAGTAGATGTCACAATTAAAAAATTCCAAACAAACGCCACTAAGTTCTATAAAATACATCTAGATATACTAGAGTTGAGGTTGAAATTTGTAGTGGAACCTCAAAAAATTAAATGTTTTTGGACTTTCTGGATATGATAAATGCAAAACAAAAAACACTCACACCACACACCTATGTACAAGGCACTACACATCCTAACAATTTATGCAAAGTAGATCCCATTGCTAGGCTTGGGCCAAGGATATTTATTATCACCAATGAACTCATGTGTTGATTTTGGCAACATGTGGTACACCATGCTAGGGCCATTCCACATAATATCAAATTTCCAAATACGAAGATACTCATTGTGAATAGTTTCATGAGATATTGTAGCTCCTTGATGATACCCATGAAGACACAAAAAAGGTATGAAACATTGATCTTCAGTGTGATTAGGAGTAGAGAATTTAGTGGCAAGTTTCAAAAAAGTAATATGAGGCTAAAAATGGTCAAGACTTGGAATTTCACTGGATGTCTTAGAAAATGCCCCCGGTCTTGGGTCAAAAATCATTGTGTTAACCCTTATAGGTTCTAAATAAGGAAGGATGGATACTTGATGATGCTCATATTCCCTTGGATTATCAATGGAAGCCATGGATTCTAGGATGGAGTCTTCTAAAGGAAACTCAAAATTGAGGAAATCATGCGAACATGGAGAGTCAACAACCCATATGGGTGGAGTAGGATGATCATATTCCATATTAGGATGGAGTTTTTGACCAATGTCAGTAGACATCGTCTAAATATGATGATCAATTTCTAGGACCATGACCCAAGAAGGAAAACATGAGTGTATAGACACCTTCTCATAAGCAATTAAACACTTAGGATATGATGCCACATAATTCACCCATGGCGGGGTAGAGTCCACTCGAATACTTGGAACATTAAAAGGGGTAGCATAGTCTAAATGTGAATAAGTATGGTCATTATTAGATGAAAGATTATCTATGGTGACAATGCTTCCATTGTGAGGAAAATGCATCGCTTGAAAGAGTGTAGACATTATATCATTCATAGCATATACATAATTTTTATCACTGAAATATCGTCTACAACATTGAACACAAATTATTTTATAAACATAGAAATGCCAACAACAATTAGTCCACCTACAACACTGAAATGCATTCAAAGGGAAAAAAACTATACAATTGGGTAAAAAATTGACATGTGAAAAGTCACCAAAGGAAGTGCGCACTGTACGTGGGATAACAAATCCCTCATCATGCACAAGGTGCCAAGTGCATGACTGTGTACGAGAAAAGCCACACGCTTCTATGAATGACACATTTATGGATCTTTTCGGCCCCTCAACCACTAATGGAGTAGCTCCCAACACGATTTGACCCTCATATCTGAGTGAAATCTTAATGGGAGGCTGGTCAAGGACTAGAGGGTGCCCTAAAAGGCCCCTTGTTCACACCAAGAACTAATTACATTTTGCATTGAATAAATGATATAAATAAGAGCCATGGGTGCACTAAGAAACCAATATCTTCATTGTATTGTTATGCTGCAAGAATTCTCCCTTGAGAATCCTCTTTTCTCTTTGGAGCCTTCAAGCACCATTGCAATAGGCCATTCCACTCACCTCTTGATGGAATAGGCATTGTTGTTCTTCACCATTTTCCATTTTCTTCCATTGTATGAAGA
>JZKD02S0866856.1:221026-234557 GCA_000966675.3 Picea glauca
ATTAATGAAAACCACTTTTTCAAGTGACTTCCAAAACCAAAAATGAAAACTTGCCACCTGAAGAAATGAATGCATGCATGTGCTAACAGGACTAAAGAGTAATGTTTGAAGGTATGACTGTCATTCGTGTACCAGGATGATGAGACTCTGATATGAATGCAAGGGATAGGATTCAAATTAGGAAAATACACCAAATTTTTGTTTGATGCATGCTCATAGATATGGCAATGTGAAAATCAAGTATTCAAAGCATAGAACGCCTAAGTCATAACCCCAAGGTTGATAACTCATGTGCTATGGTAAGGGATCAACCAATAATATGATAAGTTTACAATCCTTAAAGGTTCTTGGAAATATTAGATGCTCTTAGGTGTTATCCAATTTATAAAAAGGAAAATCCACAAACTATATGATGCCCTCAAACCAAAGCTTGTTCTAATTTCATGATTACAGTCATGAAATTGAACAAAAGAAATGATAGATTAAAATAGTGAACTCATACACAGCTAATCGAACGAATCTTTTTAGAAACAAAAGATGATATAAATATTTGCAAGGAGAAGAGGAAGCTATAGAAAAATTTATCCCATGAAGATGACACTTTACAATGATAAAATTGACATGAATATTTAGCTACCAACAATGGTGATACACTGGGTTGCATCGCTTTGATGAATAGGTACCTACACACATGAAAAACAAATACCCAACATGAACAATATCTGATGATACAGAACATATGACAGTTATTTGATAAAATTTGAACATGAGCATGCGTACCTAAACGTGATGTGATGAAAATTCTCCTTCGGGGCCAAGTTCAGATGATGGCTCGGGAATGTGAATGTGTAGATGGTGGGACCAGGATCCCGTGGTTGAAAATGGATCAGAAAATGGGGGCTCTAGGCTCCTGTAACTGAGTGTGGAATTTTGGAAAAAGGGACTATATATGGTTGTTGGTCCCATAATGCCACCTCATTTGTACCCGCCACTATAGTTGAATTGACGAGAGTATTCTGAGGAGATTTGGATATTATAGGAGCGCGAGTCGACCGATCTGGGAGTGGCGAGAGACAAATTAGTGGTCCTATCCTCATGCATCATGTGAAATTTGTAGAATGTAGGTAGGGGGTGTACAGAGGGTCATATAGGGGTGGTTTTAGGTAAGGGCCCACCAGTTCACAGGAAAAGGAGGAATACCCGCGCGCATATGCGCGGGTATAATTACTTTTCCCATGCATTGTGTGCAATTGTGCTTGACATGTCCATGCATGTGGGCGGGGGGGAGGGAAATACAGGCACACATGAGATGCACACCTATTTGATTGACATTTTCACACTGTGCGTAGTTGTTTCTCAAACAATTGTGAATCAGTGCACAGTTGTATAGAGAACGGGTGTGCACCTGTCTTGGTGAAAGTTGCGCACATGATGCATGGCTATTTCTCAGAAAGATGTGCATTAGTGTGCAACTATGCAAATAAATGCGTAGACATGTGCGCACATGTATGGGNATTAATGAAAACCACTTTTTCAAGTGACTTCCAAAACCAAAAATGAAAACTTGCCACCTGAAGAAATGAATGCATGCATGTGCTAACAGGACTAAAGAGTAATGTTTGAAGGTATGACTGTCATTCGTGTACCAGGATGATGAGACTCTGATATGAATGCAAGGGATAGGATTCAAATTAGGAAAATACACCAAATTTTTGTTTGATGCATGCTCATAGATATGGCAATGTGAAAATCAAGTATTCAAAGCATAGAACGCCTAAGTCATAACCCCAAGGTTGATAACTCATGTGCTATGGTAAGGGATCAACCAATAATATGATAAGTTTACAATCCTTAAAGGTTCTTGGAAATATTAGATGCTCTTAGGTGTTATCCAATTTATAAAAAGGAAAATCCACAAACTATATGATGCCCTCAAACCAAAGCTTGTTCTAATTTCATGATTACAGTCATGAAATTGAACAAAAGAAATGATATATTAAAATAGTGAACTCATACACAGCTAATCGAACGAATCTTTTTAGAAACAAAAGATGATATAAATCTTTGCAAGGAGAAGAGGAAGCTATAGAAAAATTTATCCCATGAAGATGACACTTTACAATGATAAAATTGACATGAATATTTGGCTGCCAACAATGGTGATACACTGGGTTGCATCGCTTTGATGAACAAGTACCTACACACATGAAAACCAAATACCCAACATGAACAATATCTGATGATACAGAACATATGACAGTTATTTGATAAAATTTGAACATGAGCATGCGTACCTAAACGTGATGTGAGAAAAATTCTCCTTCGGGGCCAAGTTCAGATGATGGCTCGGGAATGTGAATGTGTAGATGGTGGGACCAGGATCCCGTGGTTGAGAATGGATCAGAAAATGGGGGCTCTAGGCTCCTGTAACTGAGTGTGGAATTTTGGAAAAAGGGACTATATATGGTTTTTGGTCCCATAATGCCACCTCATTTGTACCCGCCACTATAGTTGAATTGACGAGAGTATTCTGAGGAGATTTGGATATTATAGGAGCGCGAGTCGACCGATCTGGGAGTGGTGAGAGACAGATTAGTGGTCCTATCCTCGTGCATCATGTGAAATTTGTAGAATGTAGGTAGGGGGTGTATGGAGGGTCATATAGGGGTGGTTTTAGGTAAGGGCCCACCAGTTCACAGGAAAAGGAGGAATACCCGCGCGCATATGCGCGGGTATAATTACTTTTCCCATGCACTGTGTGCAATTGTGCTTGACATGTCCACGCATGTGGGCGGGGGGGAGGGAAATACAGGCACACATGAGATGCGCACCTATTTGATTGACATTTTCACACTGTGCACAGTTGTTTCTCAAACAATTGTGAATCAGTGCACAGTTGTATAGAGAACGGGTGTGCACCTGTCTTGGTGAAAGTTGCGCACATGATGCATGGCTATTTATCAGAAAGATGTGCATTAGTGTGCAACTATGCAAATAAATGCGTAGACATGTGCGCACATGTATGGGTGAAATCTGCGCACTAGAGGCAAGGCTAAGGGGTTTGAAATTTTGAATTTTTTTATGCTTTTTATGGATGAGGAGGTTGATCAAGTGTTTCTTTGTGGATGCAGGTGATCAGCATACTCTAGATACTATGATTCCCATGCATTAGAGAGAGAAGGATTGGGACCATCTACGAGAGGCAGTGAGAGATAATCCAGATGTACGGAGACACTTCGCAGCCTATAGGTTGCTCAAGTTCTTTGATTGCCCGTTGATATGGTCGTAGGATTTACTGTTTCAGTATCTGATTTTTATGTGGAGCATTGACCTGCAGTGTTTCATCATGATACAATAGCAGCTGACATGATCGCTTGTCGAGGATGTATACTTTCTAACAAGGCTCCCATTCCATGGGATGGCCCTTTCTATGGACCCCCAGTTGCCGGGGGATGAGAAAGTAGGTGACTTGGTGGCTCGTCATTGCATAGGGTCACACTCGATGTTGGGTTCGGTCATCCAGATCAAGGCGATTGAGGATATCCTAATAGAGTGCATCGTCGCTATGGTGGTGAGGATATATGGATCCTTAGGGATTCAGTGGATCACTGGAGCTCAGATGTGGATCTTTGAGAGGGTCCTTTATGAGGACCTTTTTTCCTAGGGGTTGATGTTCTACACCAGAATGTTGGGGAAAGTTAACCGGTGTTGGAGATTCGACTCTAGGGAATTTTCCTTTGAGTCGATTCTTGTGGCTTGGTTTCTAGAGAGGGTGCCTCTATTCTTCCCTAGGATTCAGCTGGAGCTTACGAAGCCACGAGAGACGCGATTGATGTGGTGGGCCCATGTGTTGGCTCGACATAGGGGTGGAGAGGGTGGCCATTACTTCATGACCATCGTGGAACGCATGTGGCGACAAATTCCACAGGTGATACTGATGTATCCATATGTTGGTATGGACTACCAACATGACCCTGACATGATGTTTCTTCCTTGGGAGGACTGGGATCAAAGAGGTATGTATTTGTATTTATGCTTTGTGATTTTGATAGATATCATTTGATTATATATGTATATATGGATGATGACACTATATTTGGTATTGTTTTGCATATGTGGGACCCTAAGGCCGAGAGGCAGAGATGGTTAGGGAGTCGGCTCACCAGGGACCAGTGTGATCGCCACTTGCGGATTCGTGGGTGGAACAGAGGCGAATACAAGATGGTGTTGGTGCTGGACCAGCACATGAGCTACAGGCATAGGGCAGAGCAATGGTAGAGGACCCGTGTCATCATTTCGAGTTGGTGTTACAGGGTGTGATTGAGGCCATGTGGGCCCATATCTAGGATGAGGAGGTCCTAGAGCAGTGCGTGGGTGTACCTGTGGACTGGTGGATGTTGATCCATCAGGCAGCTGTAGTGGGGGTAGCAATGACTGGTAGGATACCACCTCGACCTGAAGGTTCCCCATCTGGTGGGGCACCTCCAGCTGACAGAGGACCTAGGGGGCGGAGCTCTAGGGGCACCATGAGTGTCGGGTTTATGCATTTATAGGCTCTAGATCCCATTTTGTATAGCGTAGTTGGTACCCATTTTGTACCTATAGGGGTGGGGGGACTCACTGGCCTATGGGCGATGTATATATATATTGTAAACACTTGATGACACTTTGTATATATATATATATATATATATATATATATATATGGATATACATTTTTGGATCATTTATGTCTCCATGTGTTGATGTTTTGATKTTTATGATGTMTTTTTTATATGTTGTAACAAATGTATGATGTTGATGTATAACATGATGTTTAATGTGATAAATKCCAATCTAACATTAGGTTATCCATGTTATCTGCTATTTGATTAAATTGTCTTGGAATGTGTGTAAATGTGATTAAATCAAAGTTATGAGTTAATAGTCTAACTTGCAATTATTTGTGAAAGAGGCAAGGATCGTGAACATGCTATACATTGTTGATTTGTAGAACGACAAGTTGGGAATCTGATAGAATACTAAGGTGAGGAATGTGGAGGTGAATGGGCTCGATGAAGAGACCAATGAAGATGTCGTATTCAGCTTGGTTTTTGGTGGTCGAGCCCAAACATATGCCACTGCAGTGGAGTAGCACATGTGAGGGGGTATAGAGGGCCCAAGCAGCCGAAGCGAGATTCTGGGTCCAGCGGCTAGCACCATCAGTGTAACCGATGTGGTAGGCTGATGGATGATGCATCTATCAATAACATGGATTATAGATCAGACATGAGGAATGGTGGAGGAGAAGAAGACAAAAAAATCTACAAATGTGTACAAAGAAAAACCTAAGGTAGAATGGTTATGCTCAGGCGTAAAACTTCTTTATATACAACCCGTTGATGGGTTCTTTGAGAGGGTATCCTTTTGGAGAGGCCACGATCTATGCGCCCTTGGTGAGGCAGTGTTGGACGATGTAGGGTCCATGCCATAATGACTCAAATTTCCCATGGCTAAGGATATCATGGGCAATATCATAGGATAACACGAGATCTCCTTCATTGAATGAGAGAAGGTTGAAATGGCGGTCGAAGGTGGCTTTGGACATTTTTTTAGCTGCCTCATTGTTTTGTAATGAAGATCGACGATATTCATCCAACGAATCTAAGGTCAGCAGGCGTTGCTCCATTAGAGAAGTGTCGGATAATAGCTCAATGACAGTGCATAATGTGGGGATTTCACACTCGATAGGGAAGGTGGCTTCGATCCCATGGACTAGGTGGAACGGTGTAAAACTGGTGGCAGTTTTGACTATCATGCGATAAGATCATAACGCGAAAAATAACATATGATGTCAGTTGGTCTTATGTTTGTTGACAGTACATTGTAGCATGGTTTGGAGGACTTGTTGACAACCTCGACCTGTCTATTGGACTGAGGGTAGTATGGGGAGGAAAAATCATGGGATAAACCTAACTTTGAGGAGAGTTCTGCAAAGATCTCATTCTCAAATTGTTTATCGTGATCAGACGCTAACTGTAGTGGGACTCTAAATCATGTAATGGCGTGGTTGAAGAAAAAATGTTCTTTTGTGTCAGCGGTATTGTTGAAAGTGGGCATGGATTCGGCCCATTTGGTAAAGTAATCTATTGCCACGACAATGTAATTGTATCCATTACTGGATGGAGGATAGAAACTCATGAAGTCGATGCCCCATTTGCAGAAGGGGTTGGCAATGATGACTAGATGTAGAAGAGATGGTGGCGCTCATGCTTTGTTTGCATAAAGTTGTAATTTATCGCATCTCTTGACAGCGTNAAACCTTTGTTCATATCCATCAATGGTCATGCTGCCCAGCTTGAGTTCGAAGAACTCCTTCATCTTTCTGTCATAGTATCTTTTAGTCAGGTATTTCCTCTCGAAATACCTCTTGTATTCCTTCCATGTGATATATTTCTCTCTAACGTGTTGCACCTACAAAAGCTGATCCCACCACATGGGTGCTTTTCCTTTTAGTTGATACATCACAATTCTTCCTTCTGCATGAGAGGAATAATTCTGCAGTTGGAAATATTTCCTCATGCCAAGCAACCATGTTTCGGCATCTTCCTCCTTCTTATGTTCTCCGTCAAATGTAGGAGGCTTAATCGTATTCATCTCCCCTTTCAATTCATCCACTCCAGATCTTCGGTGTTTTCTGGTAGGGGATGAGCTTGAACTACTGTGTGCTTCCTTATTAGAATGCTTTGGGGAGCAACTACGGTGTTTGCTAACACTCCTTGATCTTCTTTTCCTCTTAGGGGTCCTGCGACTCTCTGTCTTTCTTGAGTCACTCTCTTTTTCCAATTTATTTTCTATTCTTTCCAGACTCTTCAACATCCTTAAGTTGAATTGACCCTGCCTATCCCTGACTCTCATGAGATTTCTGCTATCGGCTCGGTGAGCCTAGGCATATTTCTGCAATCTTTCAATGATTTTCATCATATGTCCTTCCCTATCCAATTCTCTTATGTGCCCATTGGAGTTCGATCCTTTGACTCCCAAGTTGTCATCCCTTCCTTCTCTTTCGTTCTCTAAATTGGAGGAAATCAACACCTCTTTCATTTCTCTTCACTCCATGGCATTTCTAATCGGTTATGGCACTCGTCAAACTTCTATAATCACAACGTGCAGACAACCAGAATTTGTCAGGCCATCTCTTCTTATCAAATTCCACACATTCAAAACCAATCCGAATAAGAAAACGTTTTGATTTCACGAATTTTCCGAGCTCTGCTCAGCTCGGTAATTTTTTGGTGATACCTCCCATTTCCTTAGTCCCTATCCCATGCGATCATGGGTCATGACCAAACACTAAACTTCTAGGGACTACAAGGCTCTCCAAATGAACTTCAGGTTTCGGGATTTCGGGGTTTTGGGTTTTGGGGTTTTGGTCCTAGAGGTTCTCGCACTCGCTTCCCTCTCCAACTCCCGACTTCCAAAAATTTGATCTCCTTACCCTCCGGGCCCATAGCATAGTTTTCACCCACCAANTTAGTTGATACATCACAATTCTTCCTTCTGCATGAGAGGAATAATTCTGCAGTTGGAAATATTTCCTCATGCCAAGAAACCATGTTTCGGCATCTTCCTCCTTCTTATGTTCTCCGTCAAATGTAGGAGGCTTAATCGTATTCATCTCCCCTTTCAATTCATCCACTCCAGATCTTCGGTGTTTTCTGGTAGGGGATGAGCTTGAACTACTGTGTGCTTCCTTATCAGAATGCTTTGGGGAGCAACTACGATGTTTGCTAACACTCCTTGATCTTCTTTTCCTCTTAGGGGTCCTGCAACTCTCTGTCTTGCTTGAGTCACTCTCCTTTTCCAATTTATTTTCTATTCTTTCCAGACTCTTCAACATCCTTAAGTTGAATTGACCCTGCCTATCCCTGACTCTCATGAGCTTTCTGCTATCGGCTCGGTGAGCCTAGGCATATTTCTGCAATCTTTCAATGATTTTCATCATATGTCCTTCCCTATCCAATTCTCTTCTGTGCCCATTGGAGTTCGATCCTTTGACTCCCAAGTTGTCATCCCTTCCTTCTCTTTCGTTCTATGAATTGGAGCAAATCAACACCTCTTCCATTTCTCTTCACTCCATGGCATTTCTAATCGGTTATGGCACTCGTCAAACTTCTATAATCACAACGTGTAGACAACCAGAATTTGTCAGGCCATCTCTTCTTAACAAATTCCACACATTCAAAACCAATCCGAATAAGAAAACGTTTTGATTTCACGAATTTTCCGAGCTCTACTCAGCTCGGTAATTTTCTGGTGATACCTCCCATTTCTTTAGTCCCTATCCCATGCGATCATGGGTCATGACCAAACACTAAACTTCTAGGGACTACAAGTCTCTCCAAATGAACTTCGGGTTTCGGGATTTCGGGGTTTTTGGTTTTGGGGTTTTGGTCCTAGAGGTTCTCGCACTCGCTTCCCTCTCCAACTCCCGACTTCCAAAAATTTGATCTCCTTACCCTCCGGGCCCATAGCATAGTTTTCACCCACCAAGGTAGTGACACATGGTTTCCTTAAGAAGGTCCACCTCACTCCCAGCGATGTCAGGGGGCCCCACTACTTTCACTTTTTGTTTCAGAGTTTCGGGCATCAGGAGCTCGTGCACCTACGCATCTCAAACTTTCGTTTGTCAAAATTTTGACATTACGGTCTATTCATCTACTTGATCCAACAGTGAATTTCCTCTCCTACGATCTACAGTGTAGATCGTTTCAAGATTTTGGGGTTTCGGGTTTTCGGTAACCAGGAGTTTGCGATGCAACGACTCCAAATCTCTTGTCACTTCAATCCCTGAATTTCGATATGGAAATTCATGTATGAGATCAACGGCTGTGAGCCTCCCCTGATCTGATGGCTCACGGGATTTTGGCACTTCTTCCTAGAAGCGCTCCACCATCTGATTCTACCCTTGTTAATCCCTTTCGCAATTTGGGACTTGATGTGACCAAGAATTTGGCCTATGCGCCAAGTTCACGATCCCTAAATTCACAAAATGATCCAACGGTCCTGATTCCCCATGATCTGACGACTCAAATATCATTGGCATTTTGCGTATCAGGATTTCGTGTGTCACGAGGTCAAAATATTTTCCACCTTTGTCCTCCCTATTCCTGAAATGTTGATTTCTTCCTGGACAATTAATGGTCTAGATCTCTCTTTAGATCGACGGTTGTGATCCAATCGTGAATTCACATTTCGTGAATTCTCATGAACTCACCCTTAGACCATTTCAGGTCATGAGTCAGCAAAAGTCTAATCACTCTCCACGCGTCCTTTCCGATGGAAGGTCCTGACGAATTCAGGATTTCACGTATCGTGATTTCCACACTCCTGTGCAAATCCAAAGCATTTTAAACCATGTGCATGTTCTTCAGATATGACGGTTGTGAGGGTTCTCCTTTCCTCCTAAACAGATCCTATGGCTCCAACACTTCTGGTGTGGATTTCTTTCTCTCCCTGTGGCCATATACCACAGCGGTTGCAGTTTTATAATACCACTACACCTCCTGAGCTTTGTAACATGGTCAAGTAGCCCATTGACACTCAGAAACATTTTGAGGTCTGAAATTATTCCTCCAGACACAATCTCTTCTCAAAACCTCGGTCCAAATACCACTCATCTGGCCCATCCAGGCTCAGTGTTGAAACTAGGCTCTGATACCAAACTGTAACACTCCCCGGTTGTTACATCCCACTTGGTCGGCCAAACGCTACTGTGTGGAATAACATCATTCTCATACTTAATTAATAACATGCATTTATTTCAAATTAAACACATTTAAATCAGAGTAAACACAAGATTACTTCTAACATAAATAATCCCTGTCATTAACAGTAATTCATATGCACAACAAAATACATGATACATATAAGCATCACAATCATGCAAAACATAATATTAAGCATAAGTTGATACTTATCTTTGAAACCGTGGTAATTCCACCAACTACGTGCAGGCCTTCCATGAACCTCCCAGCCTTAGACCACATTGATCATCACTCTCAGCATTAGGTCACCCCTGAGCTGGGACTAAGCTCCACCCAAGGCAAGGAATCCTAGTCTAGGTTGAGGTTACAGGTAAAACTGCACAGAATAACCGGAAGGATTCTTCCCAGGATGCCTTCTTACGCCCAATACTAACAGAGTCTCATTCCCCACATGTCTGTTCCTCCTGGGAGTATACACCTGCACAAGAACAGTCCATCGGTGCTTCACCTCCTTCTCTGGGCCTCGGCAATGGGCCGGATCAGGAATTCTCAGAGCTCTAAAGCTGGTGTTGGACTCTCTCTGGGAGAAAACCACTTCCCAGCAGACTCTCTAACCTGGAGGGAGTTTCTCACAGGCCTGACAACCTACTTCTTCTACCACGGGTCTGANAGTTTTCACCCACCAAGGTAGTGACACATGGTTTCCTTAAGAAGGTCCACCTCACTCCCAGCGATGTCAGGGGGCCCCACTACTTTCACTTTTTGCTTCAAAGTTTCGGGCATCAGGAGCTCGTGCACCTACGCATCTCAAACTTACATTTGTCAAAATTTTGACATTACGGTCTATTCATCTACTTGATCCAACAGTGAAGTTCCTCTCCTACGATCTACAGTGTAGATCGTTTCAAGATTTTGGGGTTTCGGGTTTTCGGTAACCAGGAGTTCGCGATGCAACGACTCCAAATCTCTTGTCACTTCAATCCCTGAATTTTGATATGGAAATTCATGTATGAGATCAACAGCTGTGAGCCTCCCCTGATCTGATGGCTCACGGGATTTTAGCACTTCTTCCTAGAAGCGCTCCACCATCTGATTCTACCCTTGTTAATCCCTTTCGCAATTCGGGACTTGATGTGACCAAGAATTTGGCCTATGCGCCAAGTTCACGATCCCTAAATTCACAAAATGATCCAACGGTCCTGATTCCCCGTGATCTGACGACTCAAATATCATTGGCATTTTGCGTATCAATATTTCGTGTGTCACGAGGTCAAAATATTTTCCACCTTCATCCTCCCTATTCCTGAAATGTTGATTTCTTCCTGGACAATTAATGGTCCAGATCTCTCTTTAGATCGACGGTTGTGATCCAATCGTGAATTTGCATTTCGTGAATTCTCATGAACTCACCCTTAGACCATTTCAGGTCATGAGTTAGCAAAAGTCTAATCACTCTCCACGCGTCCTTTCCGATGGAAGGTCCTGACGAATTCAGGATTTCACGTATCGTGATTTTCACACTCCTGTGCAAATCCAAAGCATTTTAAACCATGTGCATGTTCTTCAGATATGACGGCTGTGAGGGTTCTCCTTTCCTCCTAAACAGATCCTATGGCTCCAACACTTCTGGTGTGGATTTCTTTCTCTCCCTGTGGCCATATACCACAGCGGTTGCAGTTTTATAATACCACTACACCTCCTGAGCTTTGTAACATGGTCAAGTAGCCCATTGACACTCAGAAACATTTTGAGGTCTGAAATTATTCCTCCAGACACAATCTCTTCTCAAAACCTCGGTCCAAATACCACTCATCTGGCCCATCCAGGCTCAGTGTTGAAACTAGGCTCTGATACCAAACTGTAACACTCCCCGGTTGTTACATCCCACTTGGTCGGCCAAACGCTACTGTGTGGAATAACATCATTCTCATACTTAATTAATAACATGCATTTATTTCAAATTAAACACATTTAAATCAGAGTAAACACAAGATTACTTCTAACATAAATAATCCCTGTCATTAACAGTAATTCATATGCACAACAAAATACATGATACATATAAGCATCACAATCATGCAAAACATAATATTAAGCATAAGTTGATACTTATCTTTGAAACCGTGGTAATTCCACCAACTACGTGCAGGCCTTCCATGAACCTCCCAGCCTTAGACCACATTGATCATCACTCTCAGCATTAGGTCACCCCTGAGCTGGGACTAAGCTCCACCCAAGGCAAGGAATCCTAGTCTAGGTTGAGGTTACAGGTAAAACTGCACAGAATAACCGGAAGGATTCTTCCCAGGATGCCTTCTTACGCCCAATACTAACAGAGTCTCATTCCCCACATGTCTGTTCCTCCTGGGAGTATACACCTGCACAAGAACAGTCCATCGGTGCTTCACCTCCTTCTCTGGGCCTCGGCAATGGGCCGGATCAGGAATTCTCAGAGCTCTAAAGCTGGTGTTGGACTCTCTCTGGGAGAAAACCACTTCCCAGCAGACTCTCTAACCTGGAGGGAGTTTCTCACAGGCCTGACAACCTACTTCTTCTACCACGGGTCTGAAAACCCGCTTCTTCAGCATACCCTTTGACTCAATTCCAACCGGATGAGGGAAACCGCAACAACATCAAGCACTCAGTTGACACCAGGATGACAACCACAACAGAAAATGGGCATAGTTCTGCAAATGGCAACGACCGGATGCTAAAACACATCATGCTCAGGAAATTATCTAGGTGTCGAGTTCTACAGAAGACACAAATCATCTCACGGTTTACCGGTTACAGGGTGCGTGACAAGAAATTATGCATAGGTCGAGGATGGAGGCCAAATGCAGAGACCAGGTGGAATTTTCGGGAATACATCAGACAATCCCAGAGGTCTCATGATTTTAGTTTTTAGTGTTGTGTGTGATATGTCGAGCTTAGACACAGAGGTCACACAGTTTAGACAACGAACGACAGAATAGAGAACGAGCACAGACTCGACGGTTTTCAAAGAGGGTGTATTGGCTCCTCCAAAAATCGACACTGGCCTCTTTCGGCTTTCCTCCAAGTTGCATGAGGGTATTCTTGCAGAGGTCATACCAGATTTCTGGTTCAGACAGTCCACGGTAGAATGGAGGAGGAACCTCCAACATGGCTCAACTCAACAGTTTTAACTGCATGCGCTTGGGTTAACACTTGTCACCCATGAAGCTTGTTCCTTCCCATTTGGAAGTCACTCATCCTTCCAAAGAACTTAGGATAAAACATCACATTTCACATGGCTTTTGGAATAATATTAAAATATTATTCCCTAGGACTTAAGCCCCTAGGCTCAACACTTAGCCTCTCTTCCCAACCTTCCAGCCCCCAATCCCTTACCCACTCTATGGAATCTTAGTCCCCCATCACTCATTCATCGTGGTCGATCTGCATGCAATGGTGTTTATATTTTTATTAATGTTCTGCATGATTACATATACAAAAGTAGGCTCTCGGCCTTAACACTTAGGCTCTATGGCCTAATAACACATAAGACCAATAGCTTATATAAAATCGGCTCACCAGCCTATAAAACATAATTACAATTCATAATGCAATATTTATACTTCATAGACATGATTTATAATAGGGCTCGGCCTTGAGCACATTACAGGAGGGGATGAAGAAGAGGTGTTCGTTGGGGAAATTCGTATTGACGGGGGATGCTTTAGCGTCCGAAGGAAAAGTCATAATGAGTTCGGAGAGGTCAAGCACTTTCTTGATTTTGGGAGTTGAGAACTCTAGGTCATATT
>JZKD02S0866857.1:0-14197 GCA_000966675.3 Picea glauca
AAATGTTCCTACCCTGGTACTACTATATGTTTGAGTTCGATATAAAATATGCCTATTATGTGATCTATAAGCATAAGAAACATCATCATTGAATCTAATTCATACTTGGATTCCCTGCGCTCCTACTTGGTGATGAGCTTCCTTAGTGTCATCCATGGAAGTTGTGGTTAGATCGTACTCATCCATGTCAATTTGGAATTTTTTCTAACCCATCGAGACCAGAGTTCCCTCTGCCTTCTCTTGTTGTTTAGGTCATTGACCTCTTGGAGTAACCCTAAATCGAATTTCATGTCGGGACTTGCAAAATAACTCAAATTTTCCCTCAAAACTTTTGAGTGCATGAATAATGTTCCATTGCTCCTTAGTCTTTTCCAAGGCTTGTCCAACCATTTCCTTGACTATCTAATACATTTATGTTATTTTAAAGTACTTGGTTTCTCTTGTCCTAGAGTAATATGGGTCGTCTACCCATTCTTGAAACTCATGCAATATCTTCTCTTATGTAACATTTTGCCTCTAGCCTCAGACTGCCTCTTCCATCTCCTCCACTACCTTTTTCTCTTTCTCTGAGTAGAGTTTATAATATCAAGTTTCTTCCAGCCAAGCCTCCCGAGTTGCATGCGTATTTTTCATTTTCCCTTGGGGAGGTGAATCCTCTTTTTTATTTTCCTCCTGCCGACTCCCCCTCTCCTCCTTCATTAGTTGTCTAGCCATATTGGACAAGAATAAACTTTCTTAGATTACTAGGGGGTAGAGGCCAATGTTGAATTTTTTTAGAGAACCTTACATAATTCTTCTTGTAATCACACCTTTCCTAGGTAACAACCACCCTCTTCCTTTGCCTAGCAAACAACCTTGCACTCACTCCTCTGTGTTTTAGACACCCCAAGTCCATGCGCAACATCCAAGACTCGGGATCATGCCTACCCTGCAACCGTGTCACCACTAATATCCTAATTAAAATAAAGCATTCACTCTGCCCTTGATTTTCTGCATTGGGAGGTTTGTTTCTAGAACACCCCTCTCCAATTATCCAAGATGAGACTACTGCCCATAAAACATGCATTAGGCCACCTTTCCAATCCTCTACATTATTTCTCCCCGTACTCTCCATTCTTTCTTCCTCAGACTTCTCCTTCCACAACATTGATGGCCTCGTAGCCCCACTAGGTTGTTGATGATTGCAACTATGTGAGACATTCTCCAGCTTACAAACCTATGATATGTGGATCATTGCAACCATATGAAGATATTCTCCATCTTACAAACCTGAGAGAAATCCCTTGAAGAGGGTATGTGGTTCCTACCTGAGACAGAGCTAGAATGTAGAGATGACCTCCTCCATTCAGAGAGTTGAGAAGAACTCCAGATGATTATCCAACGGGAAAGGCGATCTGTTGAGTTAGACGTGCCTGTGGTTGAGCACAAGGTGAACGTGTGAAATCCCAAAGTGTTAGGTGCATAGTCATGAGAACATAAATAAAGATGATGTATTAGCATCCTATGAGTAGTAGAGGTAACGAGAAACTCCATATGACTCTCCTATGTGAGGAAGTGGGAAATAATATCTGTTGAGTGGACATGTGAGTGGACGAGCATAGGTGAACGTGTGAAGAAATGGTTCTTCTATTTAATGCAGTGATCCAGAGACATGGAAATCCCTATGGATGTGCCCCTAGTGGATGAGAACTAGTGGATGTATCATATCTTTTTCTTTATTGTTCAAGAGTTAGACCTACTTGTAACCCTAATTGTAATGTAAAGGGTACAGGTTGGCCCCACCTTTGTGACTGGTAATTAACATAAAAGATAATTAATATGGTTAATATTAGTTATATTATAATCTAGTGAGGTCGACCTTGTTGTGCCAATATACACTTATATTGACATGTTCATGTTAGTATAAGTAAAGGTAAATTCCCCATTTAGGAATCATATCTTCCAAGTGAGTTTGGAAATTGCAACAAGTACACTTTCTTGGGAAAAGTGCATGCCTCTCTTGGGCACTAGTATTCTAGGGTTTGAGTGCCCTCTTGTGTGATAAGGTTTATATTTGTGGTGAAGGTATTTCTCTTTAAGAATATAGCAAAGGATTTGGTTAGGTTTTCTTCCCTTGTTGAGAAGGGTTTCCCAGGATACTTCTTGTGTTCTTGTGCATGGTGCTTCTTCTTGTGATCTTGGTTGCTGCAACATTTAGGTTTATGGTTAAATGCTAAAAATTGAATTAAATTCATGCTTAACCAATATTATTGAAAAATAAACATGGTATTAGAGCATAGGTCTTGAAATAACCCATTGCAAAAGCATCCACCAAGTCTCAACTCACCTTTTGCAGAACCGTACGACCATTCTAGGGTTTCCAAAAAATCCCATATGAACCTCCTCTCAGTGGTGATTCAGCCCTTAATACTTGGAATTTGGGGTTACTTTTGGCATATAAGATTACAGGCTCCTCCATCGCATCTCCAAAATCTCTCAAAGTGAAATTTCAAGAAATTTCAATTTTTGGCCCTAGGGTTTCTATGGTGCCGAAATTTCTTGTAGAATATTAATTCTAGATTTTTGAAGAAACGTTATCCTAAATCAACAAGCATATATGTGACACTATAAAGTTGATTGTTTGCATTCATAAGTCCAATATAATCCAAGATTTCTAATTCAACCTAATCATTAGGTTTTCAAAATCCAGTTGGCAAGAATTTGAAGAAACCAATCAAATGAAGAACAAAGCATTAGTAGAAGATAGGCTTGATGGAAAAAGCAACTTCAGATCTTGGAAATAAAGGATTCAAGTCACCCTTGAAGAATATGACCTCTTGGACGTGGTAACTAAAACCCTACCAACCACAACTATAGATATAGAGAAAAATATAAGAAAGAAATAAGATGTCAAAGCAAGAAAATTAATTATCTACTCCATAAGAGATCACCTCTTACCTTGTATTGCCAACTTGAAGACAACCTATGAGATGTATGAATCTTTGAAGGAAATGTTTGAAAGTGACAATACCCTTAGAGCTCTTACCTTAAAGAGACAACTTCAATGTACCAAGATGAAAAAAGGTGACACATTTTCCATCTTCTTCATGAAGTTATTAGACATTAAAGAACAACTAGAGACCATCGGGGAAATCATGTTTGATAGAGAACTTGTCTTAATCACTCTACATAATCTTCCAAAATTGTGGGATCCTTTCCTTCAGAGTATCATTGGAAGAGAAGCTCTACCAACATTTGATCATCTATGGACATATTGTACTCAAGAAGAACTTAGACTTAGAAATAGAGGTGTGGAAGATTCCTCAGAAGAAAATCATGCTCTCACACTTCACACAAAGAAAGGAGGAAAATTCAAAAGAAATTTCAGGAAAACATTTAAAGGTTAAAAGTCTTCATCAAACCCAAGTTATCAAATAAGAGATGTTTCAAAAATTCAGTGCTTCATATGTGACAATTATGGACACTATGCAAGAAACTGTCCAACCAATAAGAATGGAAGACAATATGATTCCACCACTGACATTGATCCAGACCCACCTCAAAAGAATGAAGAGAAGAGAGAGGAGAAGTACTTCCTCTAAAACTAAAACATGACTATAAACCAGGTAAATAAATTGATTTCAATTTTTATAGTTGAGTGAATTTTTAAAATAAATCCCTAGTATGGGATCCCTCAAAGACTTGGACTATTATCCCTCGTACTGGAGTCCAAACCATATTTAATTGATTATTATGCGACAACAAGCATAAAAATTGTACTTAAAAGAAGATATACCCATCCAACAAACCTAGAGAATCTCAGATGGAGATTGACAGTAAGATAAAATCTTCCCCCCCTTCAACAGTTTAGAGGGAGACATACAGTATTTATATTGATCTAGTTTCTCCAGTTGATATGTTCAGAGATACTTCAGTAGGGCATAAAATGCCTACCTAGACTCACTATGCAAGAGGCAAAGAAACATATAAGCCTCTTAAGTCACAGTAAAAGAGATATTCAAAGCTATCCTTTAGTCATGAGACACCTTATTGATGTCGAGCCTCCTTGTCTTAGAGAAGCCACATGAGAATAGGTATGGCAAGATGCCATAACAAAAGAATATCAATATATATTAAATAATTATGCATAATATATTATTCAAGAAACATAAGGGAAGTTTGTAGTAACTTCTAAGTGGATCTATAAGATCAAACATGCAGCTGATGGAAGTGTTTAGAAAAACAAAACAAGATCTATAACCAGAGGTTTCTCACAAACATAGGGATTTGTCTATGATGATACACTTGATCCAGTAAACCCGTTACACTTCCATCCATACTACCATCCATGATATGGAAAATATATCATATAGATAAATTCTTGATGAGTTTGGAGTACAACTAGAGTATTGTTGATCTAAACCTATATTATTACAGTGTTGATGACGAGGACTTGATTTTTGGTGACTTATTCAAGAAGTCTTATCGTTGGATACAAGTAATCCTTGACTTCTGAATTCGAGATGAATAATATGAGTATGCTGCATTACTTATTGGGATAAGAAGTATGACATAGGACCATTGATATTTTCCTAATTGAAAGAAAATATATAATAAAGATACTAAATCATTTCAAGTATGACAGAATACAAAATCCATCATGATAAATTTAAAAGGAGAAGATTGATGATGATTCAAATGAGAATGATCCACATTGGATCACTGATGTATTTGGTTAACACCGGACTTGATTCATGCCATGCAGTGAATGTGCTTAGTCATTTCATGAGTCAAACGAGACAGACTCACTAGACAACAACAAAACATGAGACACAGTTAGATATGGTCTGAGATATGCAAATAGAGTGAACTTGAGTTTGCAGGATATGTTGATTCAAATTGAGAAGAAAATACAATGGACTATAAGAGAACATCCGGTTGATGTTCTACCATGAATTTTTCCATGGTTTCCTAATGTAGCAGGAAACAAAAATCTCCGTGGCTCTGAATACCACAGAAGCAGAGTATGTACCATTGAGTGTGCAAATTAGTATGGCTTCACAAGATTTTGACAGAATTTCCTGATCATGAGATGGATCCCATGATAATAACTAAGAGTTGTTTATAAATCTCCTTGAGAAACCAATGTTTCATGATGGATACAACATGATGAGATGAAATATTCTTATTTCATCGTACACATACAATACCTTCCTACACTTGAGTAGATTACAAACATATTCACCAAACTAACTTGGTGAAGAATGCCTTCCTATTTGAGAGGGAGTATTGATGAATCCAGCCAAGACAAAATTCAAAGTACATCCATGTGAGACTTGGCATGATGAAGAATGCCTCCCTAGCTAAGAGGGAGTGTTAATGATTGCAGCTATGTGAGTCATTCTTCAACTTAAAAACCTATGAGATGTGGATCATTGCAACCATATGAAGATATTCTCTATATTATAAACCTGATAGAAATCCCTTGAAGAGGGTATGTGGTTCCTACCTAAGATAGAGATGGAATGTAGAGATTACATACTCCATTCAGAGAGTTGAGAATAACTCCATATGATTATTCAGTGGAAAAGACGATCTGTTGAGTTAGACGTGCCTGTGGTTGAGCATAAGGTAAATGTGTGAAATCCTAAAGTGTTGGGTGCATCATCATGAGAAAATAAATGAAGATGATGTATTATCCTCCTCTAAGCAGCAGAGTTGATGACAAACTCCAGATGACTCCCTTGTGTGAGGCAGTGGGAAAGAATATCTGTTGAGTGGACGTGCCTGTGGACAAGAACATGTGAACATGTGAATAACTAGTTCTTCCATGTAATGCAGTGAGCCAGAGACATGGAAATCCCTATGGATGTGCCCATAGTGGATGAGCACTAGTGGGTGTATCATATCCATTGCTATATTGTTCAAGAGTCAGACCTGCCTGTAACTCTAATTGTAATGTAAAGGGTATAGGTCGGCCCCACCTTAATGTGACTGGTAATTAATGTAAAAGATGATTAATCTTGTTAATATTAATTATATTATAAGATAGTGAGGTCAAACCTGTTGTGCCAATATAAACTTCTGTTGATAAGTTCAGGTTAGTATAAGTAAAGGTAAATTCCCCATTGAGGAAGCATATCTTCCAAGTGAGTTTGGAAATTTCAGCAAGTACACTTCTTGGGAAAAGTGTGCACCTCTCTTGGGCGCTAGTCTTCTAGGGTTTGAGCACCCTCTTGTGTGTTAGGGTTTATATTGGTGGTGAAGGTATTTCTCTTGAAGAATATAGCAAAGGATTTGACTGGTTTTTCTTTCCTTGTTGAGAAGGGTTTCCCAAGATACTTCTTGTGTTCTTGTGCATGATGCTTCTTCTTGTGATCTTGGTTGCTGCAACATTTATGGTTATGGTTAAATGCCAAAAATTGAATGAAATTCATGCTTAACCAAGATTATTGAAAAATCAACATAGGTATACCACCTCCTGCATTAATTGCTATCATCAATATCATGCATGGAACGAGTTGGTATGAACCCATTTGGCTCTGAGTCACCTCAACTCCCACAATTCTCCATATGCGCTAGCAATATACTAGTTTTCATTCCCTTGGTTTTCATCTTGTCAATCAATAGAGATTTCGTGTGGGCGTGCCTAGTATTGATGAGTATCACCCCATCCAAGAATTGTCTTTAAAGTTTTTAAACATAGGCTTAACATTTCCTCTAAACAATTTGTCACCCGCTGCTTATACTTTTTATTTCCTCTAAACATTTTGGGTTTATATTAATTATCACCTCTCAAAGTGTCCATGAAGAGACCAACCTACATATTATGAGTTCAAAGTGCACAAACCCATTAGCATAAATGTATATAAGAGACTCATTTTGTGTGTACATGCACATTTACTATTATAAATTTCTTTGTAGTGCTCATAATAAAATTATGATAATAAAACTATTGCTATTAAAATGATATTATTATTAATAAAATTATGATGCTATTATATGAAGAATATGATTAATTTTTTTTAACACATCAATAACATAATTAGGATGGGTTGGTCATACTCTTACCTCTTAAGAAAATCTCTAAATTAAATAATAGATTTGGATAGTAAGATACTCTTATGTCAATTGGGTTTATCTTGGGTGGTTGAGAGGAATGATTGTTATCCTTCCCACCCAAGTTCAATTCTTTCTAGTGGCATATTGAGCTCTTAATGAATATATTGTTGTAATGACTTTGAGCCTTGTTGTTGATTGGCCTTGTACCTTGAGGATTATAGGGTTTACCCTAGATACCATCCTCTAAATGAGGGAAAGTACCTACTATATGTTGATCCATTAATGATTATATTGTTGTAATGGCTTACCCTGAATATTCTAGGGTTTACCCTAGGTACCATCCTCGAAATGAGGGGAAGTTATTGGGGGTTTTCCCTAGGCAGTGTAACTTGGAAAAAACAAAAAAACAAAAAAAAAACACTCTTATATATTAATCAAATCACTTGTTTATTACTACAACCACAATGTCTAAATAACCATGAGAAATAGTTTGTCAATAACTTTACAAAATACTTTCATTATACAGCATTGTAAAACATGATGGAAAGTTTGGGAAGATGGCACCATCAAATTGATTCGTGTAGACTTTATAGGATTGAATAGATCCATTGTTTGTTTCCCAATCTGAGTTGAAGGCTATAAGATCCATCGATTGAAGGAATATAGAAGACACTCAAACTCGTGTGTAGGGTTTGGGGCATTTCCGCCACTTGGAATGTAGAAAAGAGTTGAGTTCTCCTAGGACACAGGGTTTCTATAGTAGTTTGTTCACCATGGGAGATGATTCAAAGGAATTAATTTCTTTGGTCCATTCTTCAAACCCTCACAAAAGATATTATCCTCATCAAAGAATATTTGTAAAATGGTTGGAAGCCATTCTTTAGTTGGATCTCTCATTTTTAAAACCAAGAAGGAAATCTCTCATTTCGTTTGACCTAGCTTTGACGAGAAAGCTTATAGGTCTCTGGCCTAGCCCAAAAGTTGTGGAAACCTGGATGGGAGAGAAATTATCTCCCAAAATTAAAGGAAAAGTATCATATTTTGTTTCTAGTCATGGATATTTAGATATTATTGTGGGAGTTGAATAGTGGTCAGCCTAGGACCAACCTCTCTTCCTAGATATACAATATGAATTTGAAATCAGGTCAAAGAATTCTCAGGACCAACCCAGGATTACAATGGCGGGAGATAAGACAACAAAATCGACCACAAATAAAAAATCTCCCCACTCCCCTGCATGTTCTCTGAACTTGAGTGGGTCTGATGCAGATGATGTAGTATCTAAAAAGAGAACTGGGTGCCCAACACTCAAATCCCATCTCAGATAACCATTGAATCAAGGTTTGACCATAATCCTTCACCTCCACTGTGGCCAACCCCAATTATAGAAGAATACATCTTGGTTGCATCTCTGTCCAAACCCTAATATGAGTCCAATACATGTTGGCGTGAAATGAACCATAAGAAAACTAAGGAGGGTTCTCTCACTCAAAGCTGACAATTAATGAAGGATATTTGCACGTAATCAACCAAACAACAAGTCTTTCACAATGACATGATCAAGAAGATTCATATTTTAGGAAACACTTTCCTCTTCCCTCTTTAGAAAAATATTCTTCTTTATATAATCCAACCCTCAAGGTTTTAGGAGACAGACCTCACCAAGTGCTCAGTGTCTATCTACTCGTGGTCATCCCTTCAGTCTTGGCTAGAACATAACTAGACTTGACACATGTCCCTACAACAGACATCCCAAATTTTATCACTTCCCTAGTCCATGAGATCAGAGAATGTCAGTAATAAATATACCAGGAACACGCCCAATTACCTCAACTATGAGCAAGATAATTCCAGTCATGATGATACATGATCCCACTTACAACGAAAATCTAGCGCACGTTGAGAATTGAAAGTGACCCAAAAACATTACAGGATCTACACACGGCTGAAGTGGCCACACATGTAGAAAATTAGGGCCAATATGCATTCGTTCTTAGAGACTATACAAAAATAATCACCACTCTCAATGAAGCCTACTCCCAGATCTCCCCATCGACACGAGTGCAGCTAGATATTCCATCTCTACAAAAAATGAAAGCGGTTGTCAAGCATGCTCAGGATCTATAGTCATATAATAAAAAACTTCAAAACCAATTGAAACATCTAATGCCAGAGGATAATTCCCTACATCAACAAATTGATCAGGTGGTAATCACCATTCAGGAGATTTGAAGCCATGCCCAAGGCTTCACTGAAATGGTCACTCAAATATTCAAATTGTGGGATTATTTACAGATCCCTTTAGAGGTCACAAATCTCTATAATCAAACTCACGCAGTAGAGGTTGAGGTTGCATAAAAAAAGTGGGACATAGGTTCATTTCCTCCCAAAGAGCGCGTTGTTTCAATGCATGTCATTGCCACATGGAAAAAAGAGATCGCTTTAGTTAGGACTAAGAATCAAAATATTTGAGAGTTGATCAATTTGATGGCCGACAAGGCTATGGACTTGTATACTTAGCTCTTGGACATACAAGTTGTTGTCTCCCCCCTTTCCGAGCAACTCAAAATACATATATAAAAACCTATCAGGTCACAATCATCGATGTCAATAAAACTATTCAACTTTCCAAGGATCTCCAAGTCAAATTCAATGAGCTCGAGTGCCAATATAGGAAATTTATGGAGGAAGTCAAAAGAACTATACTATCCACCATGATGGTCATTTCAGAAAGTATTTGGCTCAAGGATGAGCTAGATAATAATGGTGGGGTCTTGTTGGAACCCAAAGTTTTGGGTTCAGTTTTTTGCGCTCATTCCATAGTTTTTCTCACACCTAAGGAAATGCACAAGGAACAACATAGAGTGTGCACCGAACCAAGTTTTGTCTTTTGTGCACCAAGCTTAAAGTCTACCAAGTGCACGCCAGTCCAAGTTTTGTCATTTATGCGCATCAATCTAAGTTTTGTTATTTGTGGGTGTTAGTTTGAGTTTTATCAGTTGCACCAAAAACCAAGAAGATTCCCATTAGAATCAGGAAAAGAATCATTGATAAATTTACCCGAATGATTACTTCCAACAACATACGAGGACGTGGGATGGCCAAAGGACAAGTTAGCCACGTAGTTAAGATTTCCCTTGATACTGAGAGTCTATGTGGAGTGATAACAAACAACAGAAGCATGCAAGGTAGTTTTGTCATACAAATGAGTGGAGTAGAGTATAAAGAGACAATGCTCCCTTATAGAGAAATCTATAAAAGGAAGCTTGAATATCATAAATAAGGTTGGTTAACTAGTTATATATTGAGGAGAAGAGATTCAATGAGTCTTTAGTATTGAGATCACTTTGAGCTTGTTGTAATATTGAAATGCTTTGAATATATTTTTGTGTCTGTGTCTGTCTGAGTGTTGAGAAAAGGTTCATTGCACAACATGTTGTAATTATGAGGATATATATAGAGAATATATAAAGTTTTATGGTTTTCATATGTATATGTCTTATGAAATGCATATCTATATTGTGATGGAATGGCTCCAGTAATAAATATGTGACAGTTCTGATCCATTATGTGTCTATCATGTATGAGCAGAATGTGTGTTTGTATTGTTTTAATTCTTATTCCTAATAAGTTGTCAGCTGTGAGTTGCATGGATGCCAATATTGATGAATTTTCATATGTTTAGCCTTCATCCTTGTCACAAGTCTTTATGGTCTCTGTGATCCTCTTTACATCTTGGGTGAGATCTTCCTCAGCCTTGGCCGGGGATTTATATGGCAGTGATTTGGGGTTTTTCTTGGACAACTATCGACAAACCCTGGTTCTAAATTCCCCAGTTTTAAGAAGGAGAAACACAAGCATGGATCAAAATGCACAACAATATATTTCCTAAAAAAAGGTTTTGGGATAAACTATTCCATTGCATATGAAACTTCTAGAATTAGATGAAGATGTTGGACAATTGAGCGCGCGAGGGGGGGGAATCAGTTGTCATCATGCTTAAACAATTATTCTTATTTTAAACTCTTTACAAAGAACTCAATGACATTCACAATAATGCAGGGAGGTAAGAAATAAAATATTAAACATCAATCACACACATGAAATATACAGAGATAGACAGGTCTTTCACACAACATGCCTCTACCCACATGAACAACTCTCCACAACAACAAAAATATCTCTTCTCTATTCTGCATTTTTATATTCTCTATGCACCAATTGCATCCTCTGCACTATGCCGCTGCATTCTCTTCACTAATTCATTGTTCTACCATACAGGTTTTTCACTGCATCTCTTTCTCACGACTGCATGGATAACCAACAAAATAACTTCATAACTCTATTCTTCATTATTTCCTCAGGTCCAGTCATCTGCCTGATCATCATGGAAACTCTTCATGTTCTCTAGTGGTTCATCCCTGTGTGTTCATCATCAGTGAGTGTTATGCTGAGATTCCTTAGCTTCTCTGGCAGTCGAAACTCTTCGTCTTCTCTGTTAGTTACAATTAGTCAATTATGGCTTCTTCGAATCCTAATCCCCTTCCCTCATGTGATCACTAGATGTGACCTGGGGCCAATCACTTCGGGACTTCGCGTTTTGGGTCATATGTCATGAGTCACCCCGATTCTCCCAACTCCTGATCTCCCGAACTCCGAAGTGGAGCTTAGCGACGCGATAACTCTTCCCTAGATATGACCTTGGGCGATGAGTTCATGTGACCACGTGATTGCGGGAAGGTCTATAGGCGATATGAGGACAACCTGTTTTCACCCCGCAATTCACTGCAAGACTCCATACGTCCTTTCTCCAAAACCATGGTTTCGATTGTGGCCCATTCATGAGAAATTAAGGCCCAAGCATGTTATGGCCCCGTAATGGAGCATGACTGTTGATCTCATGATCTTGATGGTGCTCCTGAAAGGACAGTTCAGATCTATCCTCTCAAGTTTGTGGACCAGATCTCTCCTTCCTCCATCGATGACTTAGGTTTCCTTCATGATCCAGGATCCAACAGATTCAAATCTCAAACCCTGTTGCTACTGACTGGATATCTTCCAAAATGGAATATCTTCTGACATCTATCCTCTTCAATCGATGACTCTTTCTTATTTCCTTTGTTCACATGCAATCCTTGGTCTCAATGATCATATGACACGTGTCCCTCCAAACCAACGAACGAGATCGATTTCTCCTTTCAGGCTTCGGGAGTTTCGATTCTCAAATTCTGCTTGCTCCTGGAGCATTTCACCTGGAGTCCATGACCCAATGACGCGTGTCTCTTTTGGATCGATGGTCACGATCCTTTTGGGTATTCAGGGTTTGGAATTCTCAAGTCTCAACTAGAAATCCTTAAGTGAGATTTCTCCGAAATCTTATATTATTTAACACATACTCTCCTTGATGATGAACGATCGAGATTTTTCTTCAACGATTTTCACATTCTCTCCATCCACAAAACTTATGAAGTTGTGGATCTCATGCCACCTGTCCTCCTCAATGATGGATGGAACAAAACCACTTTGGGACTTCAGAACTTTGGGCAAGTGCTGGTGGCAAAGATCCTGAAGTAAAAATCCTAGAGTGATGTCACTTGATGACATGTCATAGTCCTAGTAGCTACCATGTGTCACTCGTATTTGTGATTTTCACGTACCATAAATTCCAAATCAACTTGACACTCGTCATTGTATGATTGTGCCAAGTGTCCTTGCTGACATGTCATAACCCTAGTAACTACCACGTGTCACTCATATTTGTGATTTTTACGTACCAGAAATGCTGAATCAACTTGACACTTGTCATTGTCTGATTGCGCGAGGTGTCCTTGCTGACATGTTCTACCATGTGTCCTTGTTAACGTGTTCTGTCACATGTCCTTGAGAATGAGATTTGCTGATGTAATCTAATGACGTAGATATCCCTAATCTAACGATCATTGTCTTATCTCTATATTTGACGATCCTTATTCATTTCGGATTTCCGGGCTTTGGGTTTTTCAAATCTCAAACTTTCAGGAGCGTAACCTCCTCGCATATCTATATCCAAAGTGAATATTGTACGTTCGATCAGGATCTTGGATCTACAACTCAATATTTCTACAATGAAACTTTTCTATCTTATCCTTTCCTTCCACTCAAAATTGATTTGACGACTGGAAAAACTTCGCATTTCGAGGATTTCAAATCTCAAAATTTCTTGAGTGTAAACTCCTCGCATCTTTAGACCCGAACTAAATGTTTTTTTGTGGATCATTTTATTAGATCGACGACTCGATATTTCTGTGCACTCCTCCTGTATGGACTCTGATCCATCGACCACTTTCACTCCTCCTCCTGAGCTTATGATTTCTTCCGACTTGGAAGAATGTCTAAGTGTCAAGCCTTGACCTTTGATCCTTCTATGAGTCCTTATGACTTGGACCTCGTCTGTGCTTCTGGAAACTACTATCTCTTTTGAGATTTATTGTCTCTTCATAGTGTTTGCTTCTCCTCCTAGGCTTACGCTTCTTTTTTAGCTTTGATCTCTGCATATTGTTCGCTTCTCCTCCCGAACTTATGCTTCTTTCCGAGCTTTGATCTCCGCATACTTTTGCTATTCCTCCTGAGCTTTGATTTTCATATTGTTCGCTTCTTATTCTAAACTTATGATTTCCCTGTTTTCCATCATTGCTTATTTTCTTTCCATCAATGACAAGCACAGTCTGCCTGTAAACATGACAACCATCTCCCCCTTTGGCATTGATGGCAACCCTCAAAGGTTGCGCTAGTCTATTTGGACCTCCAACTGTATCATCCAGACCACTCCTTTTCTCCCCCTTTGACATCAACGTCAAAGAAAACATGCTCCCCCTGATTTTTTGTAGTACTTTTCAGAGGTATCAAATATTCAACCAATACATACTCCCCCTGATAGGATGGATTCTCTTATTTGAGTTTTGTAGAGTATTTGTATCTAACTCAGAGTCTTCTCCTTCTGATTCTTGGACTTGTTTATTTTCAGTTTCAGTTGTGTCCTCTATAGCAGACTCAAAATTTCTCACCTCTTTTACTAGGACTCCTTCAACAACCTTTTCTTGTCATAATTGAATGACACCCCCTGTGTTTCTAAAGGTTGTTGTTGTCCTACTGGAACACTGCACAATTGTAGCTCATA
>JZKD02S0866868.1:0-14197 GCA_000966675.3 Picea glauca
TTTGAAGGGATTATATTTTGTAATAATGGGAAAATGGTTGAGAGAATAGTGGATCTGCAATTATGAGATGGTTATCTTATCTTCAAGGCTCTCATATAAAAGAGAGTGCTCTCTCTTCATGAGGGGGTAGTAGGAGAAGTAGTAATAACTAAGGAATAATTTAGTAGTGAGTCGGTAATGATTTGGTAGTCATTAGGATTTGAAAGAAAGGGATTCTTAGCTTTGATTCATAGTTTGGGTTTCCATGCTTTCATTATTCTATTATGAATATTTATTCGGTCATTGTAATGTAAGATTGCTTCATTGGCATGAGCTCACATATGTTGTTGTGTCATTCAACTCTTCACATGTTGTATCTGCTTTTCCTTCATGTAGTTCTCCATTCTTAGATTAGTTTCATTTATGCAATTTCATTTCAGTCGTAGGTTGTAGCAATTCAATTCCAAGTCGTGTGTTTCAATTTCCTTCATTAGATTAATGATTCAATTTCAGTCGTAGGTTGTATCAATTCAATTCCAAGTCATGTGTTTCAATTTCTTGCATTATATTAATGATTCAATTTCAGTCGTAGCTTAAGTATTAGATTAGATTAGTCCCAATTCAATCTTGCATATACTTTGTGTGTGCATCATCAGTTTACAAACCTCGAATTGAAAAATTAGATAGTTGGGAAAGTACTACAATGAAATTAATTCCACATTAGTTCGGTCCAATGTAACGACTTTCATTCCTTTATTACGATTGTTGTTCCCTTTATAGGAAGTGTCATTCATTTGAACAGAACAATTGTCGTTCCCTTTACGATTGTTGTTCCTTTATAGGTGTTGCATCTCTGGAGGTTGTGTATTGAAAATATAAGGTAAGAACCTACATAGGCAACAAGTAAAATTCTTGTGACAACGCCTACCTTCAGATGATGCATAGAGGTTGTTTTTAGGACATATTTAGAGCCCAAGATTTTGGTGTCGTTGTCAGGGAAGCACGATGGATTGAGGTATTAGTTTATTTTTCATTTCAATTCATGTAAGTGTGATCTAGATGTGTTGGTAAGGGGTCATATAAGCTACTTGAATGGAGACTCCTCATTTTCTCCCTACCAACTAGGTAAGTGTGAATTTCAATTTCTACAAGAGTAGTTTCAATTTCCGCAAGAGTAATTTTAATTCCTGCAAATTTAAATTTATGAAAGAGTGTTTAATTTATGCAAGTGTGATATACATGTGTTGGTTCTAAGGGTCATAGAATATACTTTAGTGTAGACTCCTCATTGTCCCTACCAACTATCAATAGCATTTAATTTATGCAGCTGTGAAGAGTAATTGTTTTCTGTTTCAATAAGAGTGCTTTTATTTAAGTTTTTTTCATTTAGATTTCAGTTTTGGGTGTTGTAAGAATCTCTTTAACAAAATGGTTTAAAAATGAGTTTAAGCTTGGAACAACTCACTCAGGTCCTAGCAAAAGTCGGGATCTCCTCTTCTCTGGAAGAGGAGATCTTGACAATAGTCGGAAGCTTAATTACTCCTCCAGAGGCGAACGAAGAATCAACATACTAAGAATCTTGCATTATTAATAAAGAACAATTAGGCAAGCAAGAGATTGAAGAAGACAACGAGGAGCTATAGCATGATCCGAGAAAGACAAATTGCGCCTACGAAAGCCTGATCGAACGTTGGTTTCAAGCAATTACTAGGTTAGTTCCATTTAGTTTTCCTTTTTATTTTGTTAATTTAGAGTTTCAGTAGCTAATTTCACATGATTATACATATCTCTGATTCTCATTTTTGAAATTGAAAGATAACATATTCTTATTACTATTGTGTGCATGGCTACATTGGTTATTTGACTACACATAACTAATCTCTCATTTTTAATTAGCATAATGTAGGTAGGAGGTTTCTTTAAGTTTTTTATTTTTAATTTTTTGAGAATAAGTATGCTCTCCTTCGCGCTTCGTGTGATCGCAAGGATCGGAAAGTAGGATGAATGATTGATTTCAAGAAGATCAATTAATTGACAAAAAGAAAAAAATTCCTAATCTATTTTTTGTCTTCCATTTGCTCATAAATTTTTCATAAGCTTGCAAAATAAATTTTTATTTTATTCTTTATTTTGAAAACATAATAGAAAAAATAAATACATAGATAAAATTTGCACATGCTTATGTTCACATGAAACACTAAATACGTTAGAAAAAAATTATAATAAATGAATAAGAATATAAGAGGCCCAAAACTAATCAACTCTTAAAATGATAAAACAATAAGTAAGATGGTCTGCAATTACAAGATAAGAGTTGCGCTTTTCCACGATGAAACTCGAAGCTGAAACAGTGTTACGACCGCACTCTTCTTGTTTTCAACCTTCGGCCTGGTTTATTTTTTATTTTCTTGGAAGAAACACCATGTTTTTTCCTTCGTCCCTTATCTTGTAGGCGCTTGGAGATAACCCTGCAACAAACAAAATATCATAAAATGCACAGAAACCACCGCAATCTCTTGGTTGAACCAGAATGTTATGGTCTAGTGATTGGTATGCAGATCGAATCGCAGATCTAGATGGGATGAAGGCACACACTTCAACAGCCTTGGTGGAATAACTAACTAAAGGGATGCAAAGGTAAGTGCATGTTGAGAAGGATCGATGAGGTAAGCAGATCTATTTTTTCCCATACCCCCTGAAATCCGGTTTTAGATTCATATTTATCTCCTCGTATCCTTGATACGTTCAACTGAACAAAGAGATTTTTCTGTCAGAGGTTGCAAGATTAAATTCCATTTATATCCAGTCATTAGAAGTGGCCCACATCTATAGTTCCAAGCAATTACATCTGGATTTTAAATATGGGATAATTATAGTGATTGGGGTTATCTATGCAAAATTATCTGCAGTTTGGTTCTGTTGGCAATCCAGGATGATTTTAATTTATTACATTAGCAATATTATTTATTAAATATGGGATAATTATAGTGATTGGCGTTATCTATGAAAAATTATCTACAGTTTTGTTCTATTGGAAATCCAATATTATTTTCATTTATTACGATGATTTTCTAACAAAATGCACAAGGATTACGAGTTTTCCATGAGAGCGGGAAGATCCGAAGTGTTTTCAATGCGTCGGGTTGATTGGGACACGTATGCTCTGGATCTACATAAGTATCTCCCAGAATATGAATCAATTGGAACTTACCTCCCCAAAATACTTGTCTGGTGGACCACCTCACCTTAAACGATGTATCAAGTGTCTGGTGGATCACCCCACCTCTGAAAGATATTTCCAGTCGAATCGAATCAATCAATCGCCCTTCGTCCATCGATGACCTCATACACACTCAGGATGTGATATGTTTTGGCGTATACATATTTCACACCTTTGGTATAGGTTCTTTGTTTATTGTCAATACGAGGGACTGTCACATTGTGGATATCAATGGCCCTGGTATACGTATTGTCGGGCATAAAATGGGGACTGGGAATTGGCAACAGGGAACAAGCTTCATAAACCACTCTCTGAGAAAGAATATTAAATTCCTATATGAATTTTTTGAAGTAATAGAGCCTCGATTCACCCGCGAAGGCCTCAAAGGGGAGGAAGAATATGGACAAAGACGAGAAAACAAAGAAGACCGTGCAGCATGCTCAGGAAAATCTTGAAGGGCGCCTTCACGAGTAGCGGGAGATTCAACAAGGACACCGCCATTGCTGCAATTCGAAGTGGCAAAGTAGACCTGATATCCTTTGGATGACTATTTATATTTTAGGGTTTTCAGCTGGTGCAAGTGGTAAATGGCATAGATGTTTTCCATTTCTTACCACCAAAGCATGTTGCGAGGCGTGTGGAAACTTGAAAGTATCGTTTTTTGTTACAGTGATATTTATTTCTTTATGTACAACTATCACCATCTACTTTGCTCTAGAGATCTCATTATCCCCAAAATCAACATAGCAGGCTAGCAACATGGCCCCTTTTACATATTCATGAGAATGAATCTAGGGCTTCCAAAATTCATAATATGAAACCAGAGGGAATTTATGATGATGGATGTAATGTGCAGTCTCCCATACCAAATTCCAGTATAGTAGTCCAGTCTCCAAAGATGAAAGATCAACATGAAAGCTTTAATGATGGACCTGGGGATTGTATTAGTCAACCTTTTGACAAGCATGAGGCATCTTCCACCTGCAATGAATTATGTTCTTTTAGTAATGGCACTCAGTTGGTTGTCATGGTTTTCGTTCTCCCTCTTTGATACGGATTGGATGGGATGGGCAGTATATCAGGAGGACCCTAATGCAAAGGGAACAAAAGTTGTAGCTTATCATAAAGGTGTTCAAGAAGGATCATTTGGATTGCTATTAAACTCTACTGTTCTTGGAGTCAGCTCTCTTTTCATTGAACCCTTGCGTCGTTGGATTGAATCAAAAAATAAATGGGCTACAAGCAATTTCATTGTGTTTGTCTACATGGAAAGTACAACAGTCATAAGTGCATAGTCTTTGAGTGAGCATCACAGAGAAATTCAGTATATGATTGGAAATGTTAGCTTTGTCAAAGTTGCATCAGTTGTTTTGTCAAATCCCGATCTTCCTAGGCGCTTTTCCCTCAACTTAAGCTCAACAAGTATGACCGCTCCACAAATTGCAGGGAAGAGGGGTGATTGTTGTAGATAGTATATCACGCTCTCCAAATCTCAATTGCTCTGGATCTTGATGCAAGTATAGAAAGATGAAAGTCAGCAACCATTCTTTTCTTTTGTTTTATAATAAAAAAATAATTCTTTTCTTTTATTTCTTTTTTTTATTTGTTTGTTTCATTATAAAAAAATTATAATAACAAAAAAATATATATTGTTTTTTTTATTTAAAAAAAAAATCATAATAATAAAAAGAATTTTTAGTGTGTTTTGTTTTATAAAAAATAAAAAATAAAAATATCAAAATATTACATAATACATAAACATTGTAAAACTCCAAAAATTGCAAGTGGACATTTTTATAAATCTTGAAAACAATATCGAAACATGTTTTTACAATTTTATGCTAAGTTGTTTCTTGGAGTCACTTTAGCAAGCAATCAAAAATGAAACAAGTGTGCACAACGGCCATAACAATAGGTATAAAAATGCATTTTATTTTTACTTTGTCGCGTTCATACTTAATCTCACATTTTTTTTTTATGATGATCTCACAAGTTTGATTGCAGGATTAGTACTAATTTGATTGCAGGAATGAAGATGCTCGCATTCCATGCCACAATAATTTTCAAGAATCACAAAACTTTTGATAAAAAAAAAAACATGCTTTATTGACTGCTTTAAGGAGCTGATTCTCATTCTACACATCATGGCGTTTGTTGTTACACAACGACCATTCATAAAACTATTTTGCGTCATGAATTCTTTCTTCCCATTTCTCCTTCAAAGCAGATTTGTCATCCCTGTGTTGAATTCTATCATTTCCTTATCATTCATGGCTTCACATGCGCCTACTTTTTTTAGTCGAATACATCTCTTTATCTTTTTCAGTTCATTTTGCCTTGTCAATAAAACTATCCATCTCCCTTCCCATGACTCTATTGCCTAGACCTACACACTGTTGTTACTGAGATCTTTTCATTTATAGTCCTACCAATATTTTTACAAACTCACACTGACTAATGTGGGATTTCTTAAGGCCCACCTTTCAGCAGGTATTGCCTTATCGACCTCAACACCTTATCTGGGATATAGACTAGAGTTCCTTTTAAGTACCTGGAGGCTTGCATGCCTTAATGGAAATTTCTCTCGCTGACAATCATGGAAATACATCAATGTCCCTTGCCCGTTAGATATTGCAAGTGGCTTGACATCATCTCGTTCATTCACACTTTGCAAGATGTACTCGGGTACCTTGGCACTCATTGACATCAATGGTGATTTGCCTCACATTGGTTAACGACATTCATCAATGGCCGGTAATCCAATGACTTCTCTTCATTCTCGACATCGACACATCCATTTGCATGATTATAATTGTACCATCAGATTGTAGCGGGTGAAGACTATACACTTTTTTCTGACTTCCTCAACAGTTACGACAGCATGACTTCATCTATCTGAGAGTAATATAGTTCCACTTTCATACTTCCTTTTTTCCATGATTCATTTAGTAGCAGTTCATATTCCTCCACTTCACATTCTCTGATCCAACAGATAGCAGTTGCATCTATAGCAGCAGTCACCTTTCACATGATCCTGCAGCAGTGACATCTTCCATGCTCCAGTAGCTGCATCAGCCATATTCCTATTTCATAGTTCATCAACATTTTGGGTAAGTGGAGGTATGTTATTTTCTAAATGTTAATCATGTAATTCCTCAACTATTAGCAATGAATAATTTGGAAAATTCCCTCACCAATATCCCTTTCCTTTCCCTTTCTATGACTTATACCAGTTGCATGCGGACATGCAACCAGTTCATTTGGGAGGTAGGGGACTTTATTCACTATCATCACTCCATTTTTCCATTACCATCATTCCATTTTTCATCTCATTTACCATTTACCAACATTTCTTTTCCAACGATATTCTATTGCACTTTGCTTCATAAGCATTGATATACATATTGGCATGATTCACAAATATAAAAAAGGGATTTCTTATACTCAGTGATGTTTCCTTATGCACATTGATAGCATATATTTTCCAGTAAGAATATGGGTAAATTATTATCATGACAACAAGAGAACAAATAACAAAATGAATGTTGCTAACACAAGAACCARCATTCTTTATATTCATGGTTGTCACACAAGAACCAACCAAAAGAAAATGGCAGTTGTTACTCATGTAAATCCCATCCTGGAAACATTCATTATCATCACTCAAAKCCAACATTCAGATGCAAAAATTTCTTGAGAAGATCCATGCATGGTTGTATGCGGGCATGCAACAAGTTCAGTTRGGGGGTATGTTGGGGCTCAAAAATGTCATATTTTCATCCACCTTTCCCTTCRTCATTCTTCATATTTCATYGCCCCAATAACCTTTCATGATATCATTTTCATAAATATACTTGGGTTTCACCTTATTATTCTCCACTTTATTCATTTTAGTATTAAAAGGGAATTTGTGATTAAATGTTAGAAAATTGACATTTTTTCATATATATCTCGAAAATGTGTGAKCTTTGTAATGTGTAGGAATGTGTGAAGGATTAATTAAAAATGACTTCTTGAATACTTCAATATTTGAGGAGATAATTCAAGCCTATTCCAAGGAGAAKATCATGGGGAATGGATAACATATCTTATCCAAGATATATGAGAGATAATGTGTGAGGATTTGAAGGTATTATRTTTTGTAATAATGGGAAAATGGTTGAGAGAATAGTGGATCTGCAATTATGAGATGGTTATCTTATATTCAAGGCTCTCATATAAAAGAGAGTGCTCTCTCTTCATGAGGGGGTAGTAGGAGAAGTAGTAATAACTGAGGAATAATTTAGTATTGAGACAGTAATGATTTGGTATTCATTAGGATTTGAAAGAAAGGGATTCTTATCTTTGATTCATAGTTTTGGTTTCCATGCTTTCATTATTCTGTTATGAAGATTGATTTGGTTATTGTAATGTAAGATTGCTTCATTGGCGTGAGCTCACATATGTTGTTGTGTCATTCAAATCTTCACATGTTGTATATTCTTTTCCTTCATGTAGTTCTATGTTCCTAAATTAGTTTCATTTACGCAATTTCATTTCAGTCGTAGGTTGTAGCAATTCAATTCCAAGTCGTGTGTTTCAATTTCCTGCATTAGATTAATGATTCAATTTCAGTCGTAGGTTGTAGAAATTCAATTCCAAGTCATGTGTTTCAATTTCCTGCATTAGATTAATGATTCAATTTCAATCATAGATTAAACATTAGATTATATTAGTCCTGCTTCAATCTTGCATATACTTTGTGTGTGCTTCGTCAGTTTACAAACCTCGGGTTGAAAAATTAGATAGTTGGGCAAGTACTACAATGCAATTAATTCCACATTAGTTCGGCCCAATGTAACGACTATCATTCCCTTATTACGATTGTTGTTCCCTTTATAGGAAGTGTCATTCATTTGAATAGAACAATTGACGTTCCCTTTACGATTTTTTTTCCTTTATAGGTGTTGCATCTCTGGAGGTTGGGTATTGAAAACGGAAGGTAAGAACCTACGTAGGCAACAAGCAAAATGCTTGTGCCAATGCCTACCTTAGGTTGATGCATAGAGGTTGTTTTTAGGACATATTTAGAGCCCAACACCTTGCATTGCATTCCCTTTCCTTGCCATGCCATGCCTTTCCTTGCCATTACTTTCAATGCATTGCATTGTATTGCCTTACCTTGCCTTGTCATGCCATGCCATGCAATGCCTTGTCTTTACTTGACATGCCATGACTTGCATTTCCATTCCTTTCCTTTCCTTTCCATAACTATAACTAGACCTAGACCTAGACCTTTCCTTGCCATGCCTTGCCAAGCCTTGCCTTGTCTTGCCATGCTTAGCCTTGCCTTGCATTACCTTTCCCTGCCTTGACTTGACATGTCATGCTCTTCCTAGCCATGCCTTCACTTTCCATGTCATGCCTTGCATTGCCTTGCCCTGCCTTGACTTGACATGTCATGCTCTTCCTAGCCATGCCTTCACTTTCCATGTCATGCCTTGCCATGCATTGACTTGTCATGCCTTCCATTTCCTTTCCTTCCCTTTCCATACCTAGACCTTTCCTTCCCATGCATTCCCTTTCCTTGCCATGTTTAGCCTTGCCTTGCCTTGGCCTCCCTTTCCTTGGCATGCCACGCCATGCCTTGTAATACTATGCTATGCCATGCCTTGTATTTCCTTGTGTTTCATTGCCTTGTTGTGCATTACCTTTCCTTACCTTGCAATTCCATGCCTTTCCTTGTCATTTTATGCCTTTCCTTGCCTTGCCTTGCCTTGAATTTCCATGTCATTCCTTGCCTTTCCATGCCTTGACTTTTTTAGCATGCCTTGCATTTCTTTTCCTTGCCTTGTCATACCTAGACATAAACCTATACCTAGACCTTGCCTCACCATGCCTCACCTTACCTTACTATGTCTAGCCTTGCCTTGCCTTACCATGTCCAGCCTTGCCTTGCCTTGCATTTCCTTGCCTTTCCTTGACTTTCCATGCCATGCCATGTCATCCCATGCCTTGTATTTCCTTGCCTTGCATTGCATTGCATTGACTTTCCATGCCTTTCCTTTTCTTTCCTTTCCATGCCTTACATTGGATTTTCTTGAGCTTCCATAACTTGACATAGACCTAAACCTAGACCTTGCCTTGCCATGCCTTGCCTTGACTTGCCTTGGCATGTCTAGCATTTCCCATCCTTTCCATGTCTTGTATTTCCTTTCCCTTTCATTCCATGTCTAACCTTTCCTTTCCATGCATTGCATTTCCTTTCCTTCACTTGACATGTCAGGACTTGCCTTGCCATGCCATGCCATGTCTTTCATTGCCTTGCACTACATTGGTGGACATAATTGTCATTGATGTCAACATGAGAAGTACATAACCAAAATTCCAAAGATCTGGAAGAAGAATGAACTATTGATCACGATAGGATCAACAATCAGATGATGTTTAGAAAGGCCAGCGCATGAAGAAAGCTCTGAAGGAAGAATAGAGTGTAGAAGATGTAAAGGAAGAATAGAGTGTAGAAGATGTTGTCAGGATCAATGGAAGGATTACACAATTGATAAAATGAAAAAAAATGGTGAGAAGACTCAGCAACCGTCCAATCACTTGAAAAGAACAGCTATCGTTCGATCAGAAGTTGACCGTGGGCTTAAGGGTCATGAGAGGATCGTAACCATCAAAAAGGATGAGAGTTTGACTATCCATATGCCCATCAACTGTGGGATCAAACCCAAGTTCTTGTTGAAGTAGTCGAATCATTTTCAAGTAGAAGGAATGTTGGATGATTGGTCAAACGACCATATTAAGTCGTGATCATCGGATGTGCAAGTGCATGAATCAACAGTCGTTAGATCCAGGTAAGGTGCACACACCTTAATATGTCGGTGAGAAGTGAGAGTGGTTTTAAGGGGACCCACGTGAAATCACCCCATTCCATACCCCCCCCCTCATTAAAGGTAGAATGGCAAGGGGGGTCTAGAATCCAATCTTAACTGTTGATCTAATCTCCTTGATCTCCGTTGTCCAAGACTTGTGTGTCCAATTCTGGACCCCCCCCTTTCATTAAAGGAAGTATGGAAAAGGGGGTCCGGAATCTAACGTCAACCACAGATCTAGACGTGCACATCCTAGCCGCCTGAATCAACCTACTGCTTAGCGAAATGCGCAATTTGTAAAATATCGACAGCCATCCATCACAACGGTTGAATAAGTCCTGGTTGTTGAATGAAGGAATGTAAGGATTAAAATAAACCATTGAGCTATCTTCGTGAAAGAAATGTGAGTCATCTGATCATTTCGACGATATCGTCTTTAGAAGATTTGACATGTTGTGAGTCTCGAAGACTCGAATGGATAAACGTCAAAACACCAACAATCGTCCACATATGTGGGTGATTGAAACACAACCATTGATTCTAAAGCGCTCAAAATGAGCATTTGGTCTAACACCTGGTCACTATGGTTAGTCGTATGGTTCCAAGATGTATTCAAAAATTTCATGACTGGGGGTTTGGTAATATAGTGGAGTCATGATGAATTGAATGACAAAGTCCCGAAACCCTGTAAGTAGCTCATCTCAGTGAGCAATTAAATCTTGACCATTGATTTTAAAAGAAGCACTCAAGCGCTTTTTTGGTCTGATTGCCTAAGCATGAGGTCATCGCCCTTGGTCATATGCTATAAGTGTCTTATTATAGATCGTTGTAGTTGGTAAATCTCATGGTCTTATGGCACGGTCATATGTAATGGCTTGAAGGAAGCGCCTTCGAAGTATCTGGTCTCTATGAAATTGACAGAGATCCGTGAACAAATTCAATGGATAAAATTGATCCATGTTGTGATCAATTTATGAAAGGTACTCATGTTAAAGACAATTAAAATATGATTATGGTTAATTTATCTTAAGAGGTTCGATCCACTAAACATACAACAATTATGAATAATCAAAGAGGCACGATGGTCAAAGAATGAACCAATACACAGTCGTAGTTAAAAGAAAATAAATCATGAAAATATGAATAAAGAATAAAAAGAAAAATTATATTAATTAAAGTTTAGATTATCATTTTAAATGAAAAGGTACAATGGTTCAAATTAAGGGACACGTTGTTTTAAAATTTCACACCAGTTTGAAGATTATATAAATGAGATAAAGTGGTGAGAAGAAAGTGTCTCTACAGTCCAGAAAAGAACATCAAACGCTGAAGCGGATTCCAGGAAGAAAAGCTAATACCTATGCATTAAGGGTGGTTGGGTGGTGCAAGGGCAGGTTGGTGCCTGTAGAGGGAGTTGGTGCTTCCTTGTCAATTGTAGTTGACTAAACAAGGGGGTCATAGCCTCCTACCAGTTGATGTTGGTAAACCAAGGTGTGGGTGCATCTTGATCAGTTGGTGTTGATCAAAGATGAAGTACATCTTCCTTCTATGTAACATGTAAAACAAATTTTGCAGTTAATAGTAAATAATTTGTGGTTTTCCCCATTTGGATTCTGTTAGCACTCTATAAATTTTGTCCAGCTGAATAGGCAGATGATAGAGGTAACTGTTTCAACCAACTTTAGAGCTAAGGCACTAGCCTGCCCAACTTAGAGAGGGCTCTCTCGTGTCACTTGATACATCTATGGAAATCGATGGCTAGAATTGGTTTGTTTTGGGGTTTTAATAAATTTGTTGAAGAGTTGAAGATGACCTTTGGGATATGGGGTCAAGAATGTAAGATGTATTTCCAAATCATGAAAACAATCAAGAGGAAAAGGCTAAATGAGTAAGTGACTTCTGAGTTTATGCTTGAAAATTTTAGATGGTACCAGAAGAAAAGAAACACACAACTATTATCAAAGCATTATAGTAATGAATTATGAAATGGTTTAGAACAGATGAACACAGTCTAAATCGTCAAGCCAAGAGAATCAAATAATGAATTCTGGACTTTTAGTTTCTCAATTTAGACAAAATAAAGCAAAATGAAAATACAGAATAATAGGAATCACATACTATGAGAGAAAACGAGACTCATAACACCACCAATTAGAATCTTTTCATAAAAAGTCCCAAAATTTGTCCCTACACCCATGTATTCATTCCAGCCCCAGAGATTTATAAAGTTTTCCTACACAAAGGGTAGGCTCCTCTTTTCTCCCCATTATATACTCATGAGGCCAAGCATATATAGAGGAATTTCATATGGAATTTAAAACTTTCGAACTTCCTCATAATTCTAAAAACAGATACGAGTTACAAAAAGGAAGAAAAGTTGCATTATTTAAAGGGATTGTTAGTAATTGGTCTGTCATATCAGGACTCCCTTATCTTAAGCCAAAATCTATCCAAAAATATCTGAAATACACCAAATTGTTACCTGAGTATTCACCTCAGCTTGGCGATTTCCTCCTCCAGGGTACTCCACCAATCGGAATTTTCCCCGACGCTCTCTATCATCTTAGTTTTGGCCTCTGATTTCCTCCTTTTGCTCCTCCTCTTCTTTGCGGTTGGGTGGTAGGTGTTTTCTGTGTGTTGATTTATGACAAGATCCCTTATAACGAGGTTTAATATTATTCTTGACTCTGTCTTAGTTTCAAGTTCAGTATGAAATTTAGTCACATGCATCTGCAAGAACCATATTTCATTCTTACTTATTGACCTGCCCGGTACCTTTTTTGAGAACCCAATTGTGCCAGACATCGTTTGATGAATATTATCCATCCTTTCTTAACTTCACAGAGACCTTGATTTGGCCACCCTTTGGGTTTACGAAATTTAGGAGCATGGGTCGAGATTGTTTTTCTTACGCATAAGATGACAATTTCCCAGAATAGGATAAAATGATTCATATCTGAGATTTTGATGTTCTATGTACTTTGCTCATGAATTACTATCATAGTACCTTGTTGTGCCATGCTTCATCAATCCACTTCGAATGATGAGCCTCGAGTTAGTTATGTGGCAGCATCCTTTTGGTACGTCATCGGGGAAAGTACCTGGACCGGTGATGTGAGGTGATCTGACCAACTGCCATCTTCCCAACGAGCTATTGACATGAGGTTTTGAAACACATGACATATGGGACATAGGAAAAGTGGTTTCAGGCAATCTGTTGTCTCTCCTGATGCGTGTGTAAGAGCGCCACGTGTTCCCCATCGAAACCAAAGTATTTTTCCCCGGTATGCCTTCGCGATGTTAAGTTCCATGCTATTTGTTTGCCCGATGTAGGTTTTGATTGTAGATCTAAGATTCTTCAAGATCAATGGCCCACTGAGCTACTCCCTTCCCACTTCCACTACATTCATTCACATGTCGCAGAATATAGCCGAGCACCATGAAATATCGTGCCTCTACTGTGGTATAGCGTCTCGCTAAACTTCAGAAATTTTTAGATCCTGATAAAAATTGTTAGGGTGATAACATTGGCTCCAAATGGGGATGCTATCCTCCCATCTAGGTAGCAAATAACTCATAGACCTGGTGCCTGATCCATGGGGATGTTCCCCAAAACATGTGTGTGTCCTTCTCCAACCAAACTCTGCGCACTGCTTCGAACTGCATGGGGAACGTCTAAGTTCATTATTGAAAACTGATTGCATCTAGTGCTAGAAAACTCAAACTGGAAAAATTCTTGACCGACAAGATTATTTTCACATCCCTACCTACCCTAAAACTGTTGGGATGACCACTCGCTCAGGTGATGCTAAAGTGCCAATGCAGCCAATCAAGCAATTGGTTTCCTGATTTTCCTTTCACATTTTTTTCAAGTTGGTAGAAAAGTGTAAAGGATGGCGGCTGAAAAAACAAACTGAATCCAAAATTTGAGCTTATGAATGAAGCAAATTCATCCTTCACTAAAGACTATAATAGGATGGCCATCAGATCTTGAAAATCATGAAAAATCATTTCTCCCTGATGAGAAAAAACCGAAAGGCAAGTATCTTTCATCAGTGTTAGTTGTTTTTGCTCTATTTCTTCTGTTCTGAGAACATCTTCGAATGAAATGGCGATGATAGGTTTGTCTTCTTGGCCATGC
>JZKD02S0866879.1:0-14197 GCA_000966675.3 Picea glauca
CCTTTCCAAGTTTAAAATTTCAGCCCGTGGTATTCTGATATGTCTTTTCTACAATGCTATAGGTTTGAACAAAATTTGATGTGCCAAATGAAAGTTATGGTAACTTTCCCAAAACTTGCTAATTATTGTCCCTTTCCAGATAACGAACTTGTGTAGAATGTCACGTGTCCAAAATTTCAGATCTACTTCTAAATTTTTTACCTGAAATACTATGATATTTCTTCTTTCCAAGGGAACCAATGGCACTTAATTTGAACTTTCTGAACTTTGGATATGACAGTTCTACCAAGAACACCTGTTTGAGACTAGTTTTAGGACTAGTCAACAACCCTACTTTCCACATCATGTATTTCCTAAATTATAGCATTTCATAACCAAAAATTTATAAAAATAGTACTTCGATCTGTTTCCTCGGACTTCTAAAAATTTCAAAATCTAAAACTTCACCGAAAAAAAAAAGTTATAGAAAAAATTCTAAGATGACTCACTTCAGACTAATTTCAGGACTAGTGAAAAACCTTAACTTCCATAGGATATATCCCATAAAGTATAATGATACAAAACATAAAATCTTCACCACAAGTACCTCACTATTTATTCTTAGGATCTTATTATTTTCATGGTCTGAAACCTCCCCAACAAAAATTTATAGCAAAAATGCCAAAATGACTCGTTTGAAGGAGAAAAAACCTAAGGTCAATGCTCTGATACCAAATGTTATGCCCCAAGCAACCAAAATAGTATAAAAGTAGATAGAGAAGTAACTCCAAGCCTTGAGAAAGAGAGAATAATGAATATGAATAGGAAAAATAAATCCTAGGTGTGTGTGAAGTATCTCCAATACACCCCTTGAACATCACTATGGTGAAAATAAAGAATGGGTGATCCAAATTTAGGAGCAGAACGAACCGATTAACAGATTGAATACAATAAACACAGAGATATGGAGAATAACACAAATATTCAGTGAACAATATCTTCTATTAAATAATGAAATAGGTTGAAATTGTAAAACTGTAGAACTAAAACTTGCTCGAATGGTGGTAGCTATCTCTGAGAAGAGATGTGGCTGCTATGCGCATCCGTCTGAGCAGAATGGAATATAATGAGGCTCCAGAGGCCCTTTTCATATTACTCATGAATGTCAAAACCCTAGACATCCAAAAACCTAACCCCAGAAGGTGAAACGCCAAAAGTCATGTGGGCCCTATGGGTAAGTTGGTGTAATTTGGTACCTTAACTTCCTAGAGTCATAAATTTTGCATATGACCTCTGTTTTAGGCGCATGATAGCCCGTTGGAAAGGTATTTCATAGAGCTACACATTCAACTATCAGAATCCAACTTTGTCTATAGTCTGACTATGGTGAGCCAAAAAAACAACGTTTAGGGCCCTAAAACAGCCCTAAAAGTACAACAAGATGTGCTTACATGAAAACATACAAAATAAGCAAGTTGGATTACGAGAGATGCCACCCGTATCCACCTGGAGAATGTGTGGGGCTTTAGATAGCCCCAAAAGTGTATAACTCACAATTATAAAGTAGTTCAGAAGGATGTGTTGAACAAAAATGGACACAAGGAGCCGGTTGGAATAGGTGGGTGGCCACCAATATCCACCTGGATCAATCCTCCCACCTTAGGAAGAAATGGTCTCCATTGCATTGAGTTCCCCCATCAGGTGAGGAAACTTCTGCTATATTTGGCTCTGGGTGAGCCACTTGCCTTGGTGCAGAAGTTGCCATGCCTTGATAACACAATAAAGTTGAATCCGTTGTTGGCGAGTGCCCTTGACCTGTGTGTCCACGATCTGATCAGTGGATGCTTGTTCCATGCAGTTAGGGTTGAGCTTTGTTGGTATCATATGTTCTGCGATCTCATAAGTGTCCAATAATAGTGGAAAATATGGTTGAAGAAGGTCCACATTGAATATTGGATGCATACCAAGGAAGGGTGGATTGTTGAGCTCAAAAGAATTGCTACCCACAGCCTTGGTGATAGTGAAAGGCCCATAACTAAGTGGGCGAAGCTTTCAATGGGGCCCGGTGAGACGCTCCTTCTGCAGATGTAACTGGACTTTGTCGCCAACCTGAAATGGGTGTCATACCCTGTGTTGATCATGGTGTTCCTTGTACTTAGCATTGGATTTCTACAAAATCTCCTTGACCTGTTAGCGGATGTGTTGAATCTGCTCAATGAATCTAGTGGATTTGTCGATTGCAGACTGGTCAGGGGAAGAGTTTGTCTATTCGATGGAAAGAGGGAGTGCAACATCAATGGGTCCTAAGGGTTGGAATCCCAGACCCACCTAAAATGGGCTATGGTCAGTGGAATTATGAACAACCATGTTGTAATTGTGTTGGACATAGGGGAGACTCACGTCCCATGTACATGGATGCTTAGAATTGTACTTGCGTAGGATGTGCACAATCATCCGATTGATGACCTATGTTTGGCCATTGGTTTGGGGGTGGAAAGAAGTTGATTTTGTGAGCTTGGTATCCAACTGAGACTAGAGACTCGACCAAAAGGTGTTGAGGAACCTGTTGTCTCGATCGGAGATGATGGTCTGTGGTATCCCAAAGTGGACCCACACTCGTTCAAAGAAGAGCTTGGCAATATCTTTCGTTGTGACATTCTTCTTACAGCTTGTGAGGATGGCCATCTTTGAAAACCAATCAACGACCACAAACACACAGTCATTTCCTTGCTTGGTGGATGGCAAGCCAGACATGTAATCCATTGAGATGGATTCCCAAGGCTTCTCGGGAATCGGAAGAGGGGTATATAAGCCTTGTTTCTTGATAGTTGGCTTGGCAATGGCACAGGAAGTGCAAGATCTGATATACTTGTTGATGTTCTGTCAAAGTTTTGGCCAATAAAAATGTTTTTGAAGAACGACCACAATTTTCTCTACACCAAAATGTCCTGCCACCCGAATATAGTGGGATTCCACAATCAGCTTTGCATGCTCGCTTGTAGGAACACAGAGATGACCTAGGTGGAATAAGAGTTTGTCCTGAATGTGAAAATCAATGACAGTTGCGTCTGTACCCAAGAGATGATATGTGGTGGCGAAGTCTGGATCTTGCTAATAAAGTTGGGGCCACTCAGAGGCTTCATGTCCACAGAAATGGAGCACGGTGGTGAGTGCAGCCACAAGGGGCAGACTGAGGCAGTCAGTGACATGATTGGAGATACATGTCTTATACTTGATTTTGAGATGAAATTGTTGCATCTAGGTGGACCACTTCTAATGGCGGTCATTCTGCAATTTTCCCTATGTTTGTATGAACTACAGAGGCTTGTGATCAGTGTGTATGATCGTCTCTTTCCCCATAATGTAATGTTTCCATTAACGACAGGCTTGTACAGTGGAATACATTTCCTTATCATAGGTGGGGTATTTGTGGACAATATTGGAGAGTGTCTCGCTATGGTATGCCACTGGATTCTCGTGCTGAGTGAGAATTGCGCCCACAACATAGTCAGATGCATCAGTCTCAATCTCGAATGGTTGTTGCATATCAGGCAAGGAGAGTACTAGAGATGAGCACAAGCGATGCTTCAGATCATCGAATTCTTGTTGTTTCTCCTTCCCCCACACGAACTTGGCCCTGCCACCACCCTTGGTCACTTGGCTGAGGGCCGATGCAATANGGTCCTGTAGACCCATCTGCACCTGACAAGTTTCCTTCCTGAAGGAAGGGGAACTATATCCCAAGTCTGGTTCTCGAGGAGGGATTTGTACTCCTCCTGCATGGTATATTCCCAAAAGGGATTTCCAGCAGCCTCGCCATAAGACTGTGAATCTGAAGACTGGACCAAGAAAAGATTCTCGGGTGGCAACGGTTCAGTGGCAGTGAGTGAATAGGAGGATCCTCTAAATTAGATTGAGTCCTCCTAGTATTAGTTGGATCCCCAACAAGATCCCCTGCATCTTGAAGAGTAGTCTTGGCCCACTTGGGCCTCTACTCTGGCTCTGCAGCTGAATATGTTGACTATGTATCTAGATTATACGAATCCTATGAATTAGAAATCTCATCTGAAGAAGAGTCGGCATGTGCATGCTCATCATCTCTGACAGGTGGAGGAAAAAAGTATATGCACGCAGTTGTTGAGGTACATGTGAGACACTTTCCTTGAATTGGACACTACGCTCAATGATGATTCAGTCCGATGAAAGATCAATGAGTCTGTAACCCTTCACATCGTCGGGATATCCAACAAAGATACACTCTGTGCTTTGTGGATCAAGTGCCTTCCTCTTCTCAGAGGGAATCATGGCCCATGCACGTGAACCAAAAATACAGATGTGGGTCACTTCCAGTTTGAGGTCACCACAAGCCTCATAAGGGGTCTTATCCTTGACAGATCTATGGGGAGATTTTTTTTGGATGTAGGTTGCACAATTAAGTGCTTCAACCCATAATCTATGTGGAAGTGACTTTGTATGTATCATGCAAGATGCCAACTCTTTTAGAGATCTATTTTTCTACTCAACAACTTCCTTTTTCTGCAGAGAATAGGGAATTATGTGTTGTAGTTGTATCCCTGCCTCATGACAAAGATTTTGTATCTCATGGTTGACATGTTCTCCAACATTATCTGTTTGGAGGACTTTGATTTTCTTTCCTGACTGTGTCTCAATAAGGGCTTTGAAATCTTTGAGGTGTTGAAAGACCTCTGATTTTTGCCTGAGAAAGAAAGTCCATGTCAAGCATGAGAAATCATCAACAAAAATGAGCACGTACCTTTCTTTATTGATTGATGGATGCGGAAAAGGGATCATGAGGTCACTGTGGATCAGATCTAAAGGTAAGGAATCCTTCTGAGTCTTTCCTTTGTCGAATTTCTCTTGAGGGTGTTTTTCAAGAACACATCCCTCGCAAATTCCTTTGGAGAAGTGGATGTCGGGAACACCATCAACCGTTCCTTGCTTGCTAAGTTGTTTCATATATCTGAAATTTAAATGCCCAAACCTTTCGTTCCATATCCTACTGCTTTCATCAGCATGGGTAAGCAGTAATGCAGAATTTGGTTCAATAAATTCAAAAGATGTGTAGAGTCTAGATTCATGATTTACCTCACCGGTAGCAACCCTGGAATTGGATTGCATGTCATATATATCCACTGCATCAAGTGTGAATATGACTCTCTTTCTATTGCCGGATTTTTTCATCTAATACATGGAGAGAAGATTGACAGAAGGTTTGGGAACGTGAAGCACATTCTCGAAGCTTTCATTTGTGAGTTCAATTCTTCCTTTTCTGCTGACCTTGACTAGAGATTTGTCCCCCATCAGAATAGGAGGACCTTTGCATGCATCCAATGAAGAATATACTTCTATTGTGGCTTCCATGTGGTGTGATGCACCTGAATCTATGATCCAAGCATCGGGAGAGGAGTTGATGGCAATCAAACCATGACTAGAATTTCCTTTCTTGGGATTTTGATCTTCGGGCTTCTTCTTCTTCGCACCCTCGGGGATGCGATCTCCAAAGTTGTTTTGCTAAAGTATTTGAGCCATTTGATCTATCTGTTTCTGAATACATGTGGATTCTAGATGGAATCATTTATGGTAGTAAGTGCATTTCTCCCCTTTTCTTCCCTTTCCACCTTTGGATTCGAAAGCATCGTTGAAGGGTTTTGAGTACCCTTCCTTCTTTGGATTTGTATGTGCTTTCCATTTCTATTTGTTTTAGATTTCTAATGTTGATGACCACTACCATATTGCATAGTAAGTGCATGTGCCTTTGGGCCTTTGATTTTTCCCATATTGATGAGTTTGTTATGCTCTTGTGTCAGAGACTCGATAAAGGCCCCAAGAGAGGGCATCGTCCAGAAGGCTCCAAAGGCGAGCCTAATTGAATGAAATGTAGATACAAACATTGAGTATTCCAAACCAATTTTGGAGAGAATGGTAAGAACCATTTGTTTATCCCCCTTAGATTTACCAACCTTGCAAGCCTTGAGTTGTGACAACAAATCCTTATATTTGGTAAAGAAATCTTGGAGATTGTCGAAGGTTTTTGGATCCAATGTGAGCAATTCCACCTTGAGCATGTGTCCCCTCATCTCATCTTGTTTTCCAAAAATCCATTCCATGGTGGTCCAGGCTTCATTGGGGGTTTTACATGAGGATATGTGAAAGAGGAGTTTAGGATAAATGAGACTGCAAATTGTTCCAAACGCTTCATCCATTCGATTTAGATACTTGGATTTTTCTATGGCCGATGTTGGTTATGTCTATGTGTTCATGGTTAACCTGTATAATCATCTTCCTCGAAGATGCATTATCATCTTCTCCTTCCATGCAAATAAATTGTACTGTGTAAGAATAAATTCTTTTGGAAATCCCATTTTTCCGTTGTCTTCAATCTTCGGTACCTGCAAAAATAATTTGGTGTGTCTTTCCCCTAGCATTCCATCAACTCCGATACCATGTAAATATGTTGAACCTGCACAGAATAGATCTAGCTAGGAATTGTGATACACAGTTGTAGAGAAAATATTAGAAAAGAGAAGCATGAGAGAAAGAATGGAAGAATTCTCATTAACCAAAGGAATGAGTAATAATTTACACATGATATACTTTGTATAACTCAACTAATGCACACTGGAGGAGAAGCCAATGAACCATAGTGGTGGTCTAGAGTGATCTGGACACACACCAACAGTTACGGTAGTAAATTTCCACCTAGTCTAGTCTCTCAGGTAGTTACTGAAGTGAACTGGAACCTAGTTTGAGCTAACTAGTCTCTCAACCTTCAGTTAACTAATTGAAACAGAGTGAAGAGAGGAGGAGATTAGGGAATATTGATTAATGTGCTAGTCTAGTGATGATCCCAATGTGGCATCTAGACTCCACTCAATTGATCAAACTGAAGTGTGAATTGAAGAGAATATTCTCCTAGAGGAATATTCTCCCTAAACTATAGGAGACTAAATAATGACTAATAAACATAGGGAAAACCTTAGGAAAAAGAAATCTTAGGTGTGTGTGAAGTATCTCCAACACACATGGGTGGGATTCAATAGTGGATTGCATAAATAGTTGAGATTGTATGTTGAAGGAGTTTCTCGTAATGTTCATGGACTTGTAGGTGCATATTTTAATTTAGCACCTAATTCATGAGTTTGAACTAGCTTGAATGGTCATGTGTTAATGGATGTTTTTCTTGGAGAGGTACATCAAAATGTTGAATGGTTTGTTCTGTAAAGGGTGAATCTTGGAGTGTTTATGGGAAAGAGACATAATATTAATGAGACATTATTTTGTGATAATGAGTACATCGGGTAGATTAGTGACATGATGAGGGGATTGGTATGGGATGACTAGTAGTATAAGGACAAACGAGAAGGAGAGTTGTTGCAATCTAATGGGAGAAAGAAAAAATCTCCAGACTAAGTCATTTTTCTTTATTTATTATTCTAATATCACGCTTTTACATAAACTTGAATGGTAGAAAATAGTACATGAGCATCAAGTCTAGTATTTTTTGTCATTCTGTGACTAAAAACATACACTACAAATGTTGTGACGTTTAATAAATTCGCTCTATACAACATGAACGAAACCAACTATTGGTCGTGTTGTGTGGTGAAAATAAATAAATAAATAAATAAGGAATATGATAGGAGAGAATTTGGAAGGTTGAATGGAACAGGTATACCTTATCTTGATCATTTGAAACATGATATGATAATCATTTGCCCCAATAGCTCGGTGAGTTGGAGATCAAGAACAAATATGAATCATATCACGTGACCAATTATATGCATTAAACATAGATATTGGTTCCAATTACCATGTAATTAACTCATATAACTACTTCCTCATTTTATGCATAACTTATAATTTGTAGAGTGTGGTGCTCTTGCTCTTGTGATTGCTATATTTATGACACCACACTTTCATTGCACTTTTCCAAGTAGTTTACTTTCCACAAATGTGGGCATTTGGACCCCATTTTCACACTAAGGAGGCTAATGATGAGCATGTCACATTTGATTGTGGGGTGACTGTTGAGTTCAACCAATCTAGTCATGTGAGCCACTATGACACGAGTCTAATAGAGGGAAGGATGGGTTTTGTCTGAAATATACAAAATATCATGTAAGTAGAATTTGCTTCTTTTAAATGTGTTCTCTTTAGATTCAAGAGATGGAATACCTTCAATTGGAATATTTGAAGGAAGGTTGTTTCAATGGACTAATTTGTAGCAATTCCCAAAAAATAAGGATGAAAGAAAGGATTCATATGTTTTTCTAAAACACTACAACCAAGTATTTTTCATGAAAATGTGTTCGATAGGTATTACTAGTTTGTCTTTCAATATAATCCTAGAGAAACATAAGTTTTTTAAAACACGCCTATTGTCATGCCACACACACACGTCAATTGGGTCTAGCTTGTGGGATGGAGTGTTATCCTCTCTACCCATGTTATATTCCCTTTTATGACATGTCGAGCTCAATATGAATATATTGTTGAAACCACTTTGAGCCCTATTGTTGACTTGACATTGCCCATTAAAGAATCTAGGGTTTACCTTGGGTACCATTTTCAAAATGATGGGAAGTAACTCAGGGTTTTCACCTAGAGTTGTTACCTGGAAAACACACACACACACACATATAAAGAACAAGCCTTTATGTTATGCTATTAGAAAAAATTCTAGGGTTTCTATTCTTCTGCAAAATCTCTCGGGATATTTCTTCAATTAAATCTAAAACATATAGTGAAACCAAAACATTGCAGGAATCTTGTAAAAATTCCTTTACTTATGTGGGGGGAAAAAACACATGGCATCATAAATTTTGCAAACACTATGGAAAAGTTGATTTTTTTTCATTTTTCAAGAAAATCGAATACTTAAATAAAATCTTCTAAATTTGATTCATTCATCAGTTAGCTTTGGACTAAATCAAACTACAAAGCAATCACGGAAATTCCATCACTACATTGTTAGCATATTTTTTAGTTTGCCAATTTATTTTCAAAAGCTATATAAAATTTAGAAATGTATTCCTAATGTCTATAACTTTGAAATTATGTACTTCATCACATACAATGACCCTTATAAACAATTAATTATTTTATAGGTATAGTTTGTGCTTGTCCACACACACACATTTTTTAGCCCTGTGGGTTAGATCAATTAGTTCGATTGGACTATTTCGAGGTGGAGTTCGTGGCGAAATCTTTGATCCTAATCTCATTGAGCTTCAATCTAGCTCTGTCCTACTAGGTTACCAACAACTATTGTGGTTGGTGGTCGAACCACCTCCATTCAGATTTATAGGGAAGAGGGGAATCCTATGAGGTTTTCCTTGGAAAAAAAATATGTACATAATTTTTTTAAGGCAAATTGCATCATTGCTCTTCTTTGTGTCTTTATGTATAAGAAAGCCCCCAAAACAACAAAACTAATGATAATACGTACCTTGATGCAAGTCTTGTAATTTTTCCTTTTTGGTAAAGGATTCTTTGTTAAGTTCTATATACCCTCCCATCAATTTTCTTATTCTATAACGAGTTATCTCCACAACAAATCTAATAATGGTGGATACCTTGTAGAAAACACTAGTTTAGTCTTCTGGTTAAGGATCCATATCCATGTGTAAGAGGTTTCAAGTCATGTGCTCTCTAAATGCATTTGAATAAGTGATTTATTGATTAAGAACTAGATGAGGATTTGGGTTTTGAAATTAATGTGATATTATGAATAAGATGAAGGAAAGATATTGATGTGAATGAAATCCAATCATGGAGATGTGTTATTGTTGTAAAATAAATTGCCACATCAAGATTTATTTGTTGCCATGGTCTTCTACAAGGCACCCTATTCTTAATTTCATTCCACTAACTTGTTAATAAACTTAATACAACAAATCTAGAATGCTAAGGCATGGTTGTGTTGGGGCTCAAAAATGTCCTATTTTCATCCACCTTTCCCTTCATTATTATTCACATTTCATCGCCCCATTAACCTTTCATGACATCATTTCCATAAATATACTTGGGTGTCACCTTATTGTTCTCCACTTTATTCATTTTAGTATTTAAAAGGAATGTGTGATTAAATGTTAGAAAATTGACNCGAAGGTTTTTGGATCCAATGTGAGCAATTCCACCTTGAGCATGTGTCCCCTCATCTCATCTTGTTTTCCAAAAATCCATTCCATGGTGGTCCAGGCTTCATTGGGGGTTTTACATGAGGATATGTGAAAGAGGAGTTTAGGATAAATGAGACTGCAAATTGTTCCAAACGCTTCATCCATTCGATTTAGATACTTGGATTTTTCTATGGCCGATGTTGGTTATGTCTATGTGTTCATGGTTAACCTGTATAATCATCTTCCTCGAAGATGCATTATCATCTTCTCCTTCCATGCAAATAAATTGTACTGTGTAAGAATAAATTCTTTTGGAAATCCCATTTTTCCGTTGTCTTCAATCTTCGGTACCTGCAAAAATAATTTGGTGTGTCTTTCCCCTAGCATTCCATCAACTCCGATACCATGTAAATATGTTGAACCTGCACAGAATAGATCTAGCTAGGAATTGTGATACACAGTTGTAGAGAAAATATTAGAAAAGAGAAGCATGAGAGAAAGAATGGAAGAATTCTCATTAACCAAAGGAATGAGTAATAATTTACACATGATATACTTTGTATAACTCAACTAATGCACACTGGAGGAGAAGCCAATGAACCATAGTGGTGGTCTAGAGTGATCTGGACACACACCAACAGTTACGGTAGTAAATTTCCACCTAGTCTAGTCTCTCAGGTAGTTACTGAAGTGAACTGGAACCTAGTTTGAGCTAACTAGTCTCTCAACCTTCAGTTAACTAATTGAAACAGAGTGAAGAGAGGAGGAGATTAGGGAATATTGATTAATGTGCTAGTCTAGTGATGATCCCAATGTGGCATCTAGACTCCACTCAATTGATCAAACTGAAGTGTGAATTGAAGAGAATATTCTCCTAGAGGAATATTCTCCCTAAACTATAGGAGACTAAATAATGACTAATAAACATAGGGAAAACCTTAGGAAAAAGAAATCTTAGGTGTGTGTGAAGTATCTCCAACACACATGGGTGGGATTCAATAGTGGATTGCATAAATAGTTGAGATTGTATGTTGAAGGAGTTTCTCGTAATGTTCATGGACTTGTAGGTGCATATTTTAATTTAGCACCTAATTCATGAGTTTGAACTAGCTTGAATGGTCATGTGTTAATGGATGTTTTTCTTGGAGAGGTACATCAAAATGTTGAATGGTTTGTTCTGTAAAGGGTGAATCTTGGAGTGTTTATGGGAAAGAGACATAATATTAATGAGACATTATTTTGTGATAATGAGTACATCGGGTAGATTAGTGACATGATGAGGGGATTGGTATGGGATGACTAGTAGTATAAGGACAAACGAGAAGGAGAGTTGTTGCAATCTAATGGGAGAAAGAAAAAATCTCCAGACTAAGTCATTTTTCTTTATTTATTATTCTAATATCACGCTTTTACATAAACTTGAATGGTAGAAAATAGTACATGAGCATCAAGTCTAGTATTTTTTGTCATTCTGTGACTAAAAACATACACTACAAATGTTGTGACGTTTAATAAATTCGCTCTATACAACATGAACGAAACCAACTATTGGTCGTGTTGTGTGGTGAAAATAAATAAATAAATAAATAAGGAATATGATAGGAGAGAATTTGGAAGGTTGAATGGAACAGGTATACCTTATCTTGATCATTTGAAACATGATATGATAATCATTTGCCCCAATAGCTCGGTGAGTTGGAGATCAAGAACAAATATGAATCATATCACGTGACCAATTATATGCATTAAACATAGATATTGGTTCCAATTACCATGTAATTAACTCATATAACTACTTCCTCATTTTATGCATAACTTATAATTTGTAGAGTGTGGTGCTCTTGCTCTTGTGATTGCTATATTTATGACACCACACTTTCATTGCACTTTTCCAAGTAGTTTACTTTCCACAAATGTGGGCATTTGGACCCCATTTTCACACTAAGGAGGCTAATGATGAGCATGTCACATTTGATTGTGGGGTGACTGTTGAGTTCAACCAATCTAGTCATGTGAGCCACTATGACACGAGTCTAATAGAGGGAAGGATGGGTTTTGTCTGAAATATACAAAATATCATGTAAGTAGAATTTGCTTCTTTTAAATGTGTTCTCTTTAGATTCAAGAGATGGAATACCTTCAATTGGAATATTTGAAGGAAGGTTGTGTCAATGGACTAATTTGTAGCAATTCCCAAAAAATAAGGATGAAAGAAAGGATTCATATGTTTTTCTAAAACACTACAACCAAGTATTTTTCATGAAAATGTGTTCGATGGGTATTACTAGTTTGTCTTTCAATATAATCCTAGAGAAACATAAGTTTTTTAAAACACGCCTATTGTCATGCCACACACACACACACACACACGTCAATTGGGTCTAGCTTGTGGGATGGAGTGTTATCCTCTCTACCCATGTTATATTCCCTTTTATGACATGTCGAGCTCAATATGAGTATATTGTTGAAACTACTTTGAGCCCTATTGTTGACTTGACATTGCCCATTAAAGAATCTAGGGTTTACCTTGGGTACCATTTTCAAAATGATGGGAAGTAACTCAGGGTTTTCACCTAGAGTTGTTACCTGGAAAACACACACACACACACATATAAAGAACAAGCCTTTATGTTATGCTATTAGAAAAAATTCTAGGGTTTCTATTCTTCTGCAAAATCTCTCGGGATATTTCTTCAATTAAATCTAAAACATATAGTGAAACCAAAACATTGCAGGAATCTTGTAAAAATTCCTTTACTTATGTGGGGGGAAAAAACACATGGCATCATAAATTTTGCAAACACTATGGAAAAGTTGATTTTTTTTCATTTTTCAAGAAAATCGAATACTTAAATAAAATCTTCTAAATTTGATTCATTCATCAGTTAGCTTTGGACTAAATCAAACTACAAAGCAATCACGGAAATTCCATCACTACATTGTTAGCATATTTTTTAGTTTGCCAATTTATTTTCAAAAGCTATATAAAATTTAGAAATGTATTCCTAATGTCTATAACTTTGAAATTATGTACTTCATCACATACAATGACCCTTATAAACAATTAATTATTTTATAGGTATAGTTTGTGCTTGTCCACACACACACATTTTTTAGCCCTGTGGGTTAGATCAATTAGTTCGATTGGACTATTTCGAGGTGGAGTTCGTGGCGAAATCTTTGATCCTAATCTCATTGAGCTTCAATCTAGCTCTGTCCTACTAGGTTACCAACAACTATTGTGGTTGGTGGTCGAACCACCTCCATTCAGATTTATAGGGAAGAGGGGAATCCTATGAGGTTTTCCTTGGAAAAAAAATATGTACATAATTTTTTTAAGGCAAATTGCATCATTGCTCTTCTTTGTGTCTTTATGTATAAGAAAGCCCCCAAAACAACAAAACTAATGATAATACGTACCTTGATGCAAGTCTTGTAATTTTTCCTTTTTGGTAAAGGATTCTTTGTTAAGTTCTATATACCCTCCCATCAATTTTCTTATTCTATAACGAGTTATCTCCACAACAAATCTAATAATGGTGGATACCTTGTAGAAAACACTAGTTTAGTCTTCTGGTTAAGGATCCATATCCATGTGTAAGAGGTTTCAAGTCATGTGCTCTCTAAATGCATTTGAATAAGTGATTTATTGATTAAGAACTAGATGAGGATTTGGGTTTTGAAATTAATGTGATATTATGAATAAGATGAAGGAAAGATATTGATGTGAATGAAATCCAATCATGGAGATGTGTTATTGTTGTAAAATAAATTGCCACATCAAGATTTATTTGTTGCCATGGTCTTCTACAAGGCACCCTATTCTTAATTTCATTCCACTAACTTGTTAATAAACTTAATACAACAAATCTAGAATGCTAAGGCATGGTTGTGTTGGGGCTCAAAAATGTCCTATTTTCATCCACCTTTCCCTTCATTATTATTCACATTTCATCGCCCCATTAACCTTTCATGACATCATTTCCATAAATATACTTGGGTGTCACCTTATTGTTCTCCACTTTATTCATTTTAGTATTTAAAAGGAATGTGTGATTAAATGTTAGAAAATTGAC
>JZKD02S0866967.1:0-31166 GCA_000966675.3 Picea glauca
ACATCAACCAATGACATCAATCAAACCAAACCATTTACATCAATGACATATGATCCAACAATCTCCCAAGTAATCAAACCATTGGCATCAATGACAACATGATCCAACAAAATCAATTTCTAGATTGGTGTTACTAGAATTTATGATTATTGACCACAGATTTGTCAATGAGACCATTCATTAATTTTTCTTTTCAATCAACATCTTAATTTCCTCTAGCACAAACTCTAATTTATTTTGTGTCTTTTTGAGTAGAATCTAGCCCTTGGTTGAATAATTGATAGGTTGTTTCTTCTAGCACATTTTCATAAGTATTTCATAAATTCCCTATTCTACCTCTTGGAAAACTCTTTTTGTGTCACCATCTATGTACGAATCTCTCAAAATTTTTAAATTTCCATAGAAGTCCTAGGTTGTTACAACAAAAAATAGATCCAATGTTGTATTATATAAGATAGAAGTGCAATACATATCAAGCCTTGCATTATGATTTTCAATCTTAGTCTAATGCACAATGAAATTGAGATACATAAAAAAGTGCTATAATTGATATAAAATGTGCATCAAATATACAAGCATAGATATGGGAGAGAGAATATCAATAAATGTGGAAATATGAGGATCGAGAAATAATTATGGCTAATAATCCCCAAACTCTTTAATTTTACATCAAACCTTCCATTGTTATACATAAACACTGCAATCAAGAAGGTAGTTATATAATTAAATAATAGACATAGATCAGGGTGGTGGGGGTGAAACATTCCATTAGATATTGTTATCCCTCAAGATGTTCCATGATGCTATTGGAATGATGTTGAGGCACCCCAGGGGCTAAAACTTAGGATGAGTCTTAAATCCATATGTGAAATAAGGTAGATGTTGTGAAAAATTTGTTAGGTCTCTCTCTCTCTCTCTCTTAAAACTCTCATCCCTCAAACAATATAAACTCAGATGATAAAAAATCTCAACCCCAAGAGGCATATGTCCATGAGTGTTTAGATAGTTAAGATTTCAAGGTGACTGAAATGGTGAATTAGAATAAAAAAATATAAACATACAAGGCACTACTGAGAATGAATCTTGTAGCTTATGAAAAAACAATAACATGCCGAGCAATTAAGAATTCAACAGTTCCAACAAATGTATACAGGTCAGTGAAAACATGCTTAAAAAAATTATACATCATCATACATTGAAATGCATGGAGGTAGCCTCTGTATATCATTTAAATGCAGAAATAAATGACAAGAAATGGTCATTTGTTAAGAGGAAATAACTTCTATGCCATGACTAGGAATCATACAGTAACAATGAATATAGTGCATAATATGCTACTTGAGATTTTATTAATCAAATATGATACAAGAAGCCAAAATGGGAGATGTGGATTTACAAGAACACATACACAAAAAGAAGAAGATTTATAGACTGAAACATAACACATGGGATGAATCTATTGGTTCCTACTGCCTTCACCATATGTTTGTGCTTGATATCTGTTGATCCAACATGTTTGAGTATAAGACACTCTTAAATTCCCAAAAGTGATGACCCTTTCAATGAATGCCTTATCCTTTTTTATACATACCTTAATTGTGAGAAACCATTCATTGTATCCAATACTGCTTCTTGATACCACCTTTGGTTTGTTGAGTATTTTTTATTGGGTAAAAATTGTTTTTACCACCGAAGTTAAAACCTATTGATGTGTCGTGAGGAGTGCATCCTTTGTCCAATTGAGCTTCTATCTTGATTCTTCTAAATGGATCAACTGAATTTGACTGCTACATGGACGTGTTCAACCTTTGAACAATTGAGGTCCTTGGTTGGTTGGAATGGCATCTAGCCATTCCCTCTCAGCCATTGCCACTCAATGATGCAAAGAATAATTGACCAAACCTTTGAATCCTTTGCCTCAAGCTTTTGTAGGGTATTGGTCGAATTGTGCAATTGCACCTTAGGTTGGACTACAAGACATCCCATTTCTCTTATTCCTAAGTTAGTGAAAGCAAAAAGGGAGAATCCCCTCCTTTCCAAATATAGGAGAAAATCCTCACACATATGTTGCTAGGATGACTGATTGATCTTTCTAGAGGGGAGATATTGTGCAGGTGGGTCATATTCTATGACACCTAGGATATGAGTAACTCACCTTTAGAATATGAACTACTCACAAATTGGTTTTTTCTATTCATGAGGCTTTCTCTTATAAGGGACCGATGAGTACTTGTGGAGGCCATTGATGGGGTGGAGTGATTTTCTACACAAGACAATGATATCCTGAAATATGCATCTTTCTTGGGTGTGTGTGTGGCCAATTATTCTCATCCTTCATTGGTTGCAACTAACGATATAATGATTGGCAATGATTTCTAGGCATGAGGCCAAATTTCATGTTATATTTTGTCTCATCCATCAAATTATTTGGGGTGTTGTTGTTATAACCCACAACTTGTTTTAAAACCCCTTCTCTATGATTTTTGTGGCCATGTGTCGCCTTCCTTTTGGCTTGGGCCTTTGAAAAATTGGGAAGAGCATGGAATTTTGAGTGACGTCATTGCTGATGTTCGTTGTCAACATTGTCCCACAGACACATTGTGACCTTATATTGGTCCATGTTTGTGCTTATGTGTAAAATAAATAGGCTACATGTTGTTGGGATTGATGTGTTGTTTTGTGTCCATGGTGGATCCCCTTTGTCTAGGTGGTGGCTTCAAATTTTCTCTCACAAGTGCCCTATTGGAATGCCATCCTATCATTGGTATTTCTAAGTATCCTTGGTGGAATGTTGAGTCATATCCATGTTATCCTGAGTTGGCATATAGGTGTATTCTTCGTATTGGGGATGATGGGTAGTTTGGAAAAACCAAAATACCACTGTCGCAACACAATGAAGGTGGTTTCTCCTTCCGTTCTTGTGTTGGGAGACACCATTCATCGTGTGACACATGTCCCTTGAAACCACCATTGCAACATTTGGGATTAATAACTCTTGTGTATGTTCATGGTATGAAATTGATCGTAAGTCGTTGATCTACCTCACTTGTAGCCATCCGATGATTGGGCCCCACATATTTGCTGACACTTGGTTCCTAGGCCCTGGTCTTGTGGTAAGATCCTTGACTACAAAATATTAGGTACTTTTCAGCCATGATAGGCTCTGTTTTGTCTTCTAATAAGTGCCCAAGCACTTAGATCCTACATTGAGCACCTAGGGCATGCGATTTTCTCCATTTCTTTCATTTTCCCCCAAAATAACTTGATCCTTTCTATGTAGAAGCTTTGGAGGCTCGCTCTTTGTCTCTGATTCATTTAACCTTGACCTTATAACCTCAGTAAATATTCATATAATCGACATGGTCAAATATTATACTAACATAGGCTCCAGTGGGGACATCATATCCCTGTGGTCCGTTGAGAATTGTAGACCAAGTGCCTTCTTATGTTGGGTTATGGAGTCTACTTTGAAATGACCAACTCTCTAACTCCTAAAAAATGATCTGATATATGACACAAAAATGCTCAACAACTTACAATGTTAGAACCCTGCCTACTTGCTCATGCAACAAATGGTGAATGAAGTAAAATTATAAAATACATGGAAAGAAATGAAAGCGAATTATTTATGTACATGGTAAGAAGTTTTTTAGTGTTCAATATTGCAAGAAGTGCTTGAGGAACCTCCCATTCATAGGAGCCCCAAACAATTCTCCATCCAACTAAACCAAATCATATGTGTTGTTATCTTGAATTCCAACAACTTGGATGGGTCCAAGCCAAATATTGTCAAATTTTGCATGCTTTCCCTTAGCCTCCCTTTGAGCATCCCATTTTAGGACCAAATCTCCTGGTATGAAATTTTTTTTTGGTCTTTTTTTCAAATATTTTTCTCATTATTGCTTGGTGAATTTGGGATTTTATCTGCACCTGCTATCTTACCTAATGTACCTCAATCAATTGGTTGATCCTTTGCGTATAATTTGATTCTTCCTCCTCATATTGTAGCATTTTCATCACAGGAAGGATGAGTTGAATGGGGAACATTGCTTCCGGTCCATATACCATCTGAAAAGGAGAAGTTCAATTGGACCTTTTAATGCTGACTCTGTCTGCCCAAACTGCATACTTCAAGTGAGACTTCCATGATTTTTGATTCTAGGACAAAATTTTCTCCATAATATTGATAAGGTTATTATTTGAGGACTCAACAAAACCATTTCCTTCTGGATAGTAAGCAATAAAGTGTCCAAGCTCTATGTTATATTTTTGACAAAATCGAACCAATTATGCATAATTGAAGGCTTGGGAATTATCAATGATGGTCTTCCTTGGGCACACAAATCTAGATAATATATTCTCCTCAAAAAACTTTATGATGATTGTGTCAGTTGTTGTACTTGCAGGAATGGCCTCTACCCATTTGGTGAAGTAATAAATGGCTTTCAAATTACATTTATGTTGTCCACTTGATTTTGGGTTGATTTCACCAATGAAATCCAATCCCAACTGTTGAAAATATGTCTCAACTTTTATAGCTATAAGTGGGAAGGGAAACAAATTTTTCTTCCTTGAAAACATATGGCATTCCACACATTCTATAACCATGAAATTGACATCAAAAAACAATGAAGGCCAATAATAATAATCTCTAAGGATCTTGTATGCAGTGGCTCTCCAAGCATGATGTCCACCACATAACTCCCTTGTGAAATTCAATGACAATGCCTTCATTTTCTTATTTAGTGAGGCAATTTAGCAATATTCCTCCTGGATCCTTCCTGTTGGTTTTTACTCTCACTTCCTATTCTAACCACTCCTTGGGATGACCCAGGTTCAGATCTAAACAAGCTTCCAACAAAGCCCTCTAAAACTATCGGCCCCTCTGGTAAACCAGAAGGAAATGCAACACACAGAGTGTACTGTGCAGTCTCACCTGAGGTAGTTATATGGGTGACTACAATGCTCCGATGCTTGCAGTCTAGGAAAGAGTGAGGATATGGAATTGTACTTTGTGATCTTCATTCATTTACTATATCATCCATCTATATTAAATACTCTCTCATTCTTTATCCATGCATGTAAATCAATAGATATAACTACTTCATCAATACATTCATCTAAGATTTAACCATTGACAAAAAGACAAACAATAATAATTTCACATAACACATGATATACCGTGGTTCACTCCCTCCTAGGATACGTACACAAATATTTGACTGCTTAAGCTCTTTTATTATGGTTCTATAATATATACCGCTGCACAAACTACAATTTCTGATCTTACAATCACAACGGGCTCCACGATCCCTGTGAGGCTGACTAGATCACACCAGGTTCCTTAGCCTATGATCTAACCCTTAGGATATAGTTGCTTGACTCTCCTATAGCTCAACAACTTACAAAATTGGTTTCAGATCTTACAGTATTTTCCTTATTTGAACCTTATAAGACTTTGGAACAAAAACCACACTGACCTAGATCTCCCAGGTCTTTATTTATACCGCATTTCCATCTTGAAAACTGTTACACTTGCTTACCAAAACCCTAACCCTAGACTAGTTAAGTTTGCCTACATGTGCACCTTGCATTCTTTCCTCCTTTGCATGCAGCTTTACCTTGCACATGCTTCTTTTCCTGCCACTTGCGCATTTACAAAATTAGGTATTTCCCCGCCAAAACTGGGTTTCTCCTCAAAATAGGCATGTTCCCAATATACCCCCAACACTGACATTATGACTCGTCCTGAGTCAATGATTAACTCTGACATCTGTCACTTCTTGTGCCAGCGCGACATACATATCAACCATTCTCTGGCATTGCTCCTGAGCCTGACTACTCTTTTCGACCATGTCTTCCACGAGCTGCGCAGTGATTGGGGTTTTTAGTAGTTCTTCCCCTTCCAAGCATATCCGCTCTATGGTCAGATTCATTGCGTCGATATCCATGACCAATTGCTTTTCCTTTTCCTGTAGGGGCTTCAATTGAGCCCGTCACACAATATTCTATGCTTGTACCATTTTTTCCTCTGCCTGTAGTGTCTTTATTTCAACGACGATATTGATTCTCTTGGGCAATGAAGACATCTTCTGTGATTGTTTTATCTCTTCCATTGCTTCGTGCACTCTGTCTTCCTTCCCTTCTAGCTTCTACAAACTTGCATCTTCTAACAGATGTGTCCACAACTGGGCATTGTTTTCCAATAGTTCTGTGATGCATTGTGTGGCACACGTGATGTTTTCTGCAGAGGCTATCACATCTTGTTGACGCTATGCAATGACCTCAGGAGGAGTGGTAGGCACTACGCGCTCCTCCAATGCCTTGGTTTGGTCCTTGTACTTCTCTAAGGTCTGCGCGATTTTCCTCATCTTCTCATGGGAAGAGGTTTCCTCCGACTCTGTGCTAGCTGGGATGGTATGAAATACAGTGCTAATGCATTTCTCCATATCCTCGACCTTTTTCTATGCTACCTGTATTTATTTTCCTTCTTGGTCGATTGCCTCCTGCATTGTGCTCTTTTCTTCCTGCATTGTTTATAAGTTTGTCGTGTCAGTCCTAGCCCAGGACTGGATTACCCACGCGACACTAATATGCAGTTTGTAAAGCGCCTTTGTCGAGATCTTGGGAAATGCAAAGTCCAATGTTTACATTTCATTGAAGGGCCTCTATGTTGTCTCCTCGTCTATATACAACATCTTTGGTGTTATTATGAAGTTTGTGCTCTCCTGCACTGTAAGCTGGACTCTTTCTTCGATGAGCCTTCCTTCCATGGTTTGGGCTGCCTTATCTTTCTGTTGTTGCTCTGTCTTGATCCTTAACTGCTCCAATGCAGTTTTTACCTCTTGTACTTGCTCAAAAATTGAATCTCGGTGCTTCTTCGCATTCTCCCACACCTTTAACAGTCTATCCTCGACTGTTGTTTCTACTATCTCCACATCATCTGTGGTTAGTGATGTATGCGAAGGTGGTTTGTGGGCCTTTGTATTCTTTTTGGAGCCATTGGTTTGCTCCACTATCCCCTTTCCTTAGGCCTTAAATGGCTCAGATGTTGTTGGCATATGAGTATCTCTATCGGTTTCATGCCCCATTTCTTCTTCTACAATAATCTCATGTGTCCTTGTCCCTACTTCTTCAGTGTGCATTTCTTTTGCCGTGTCTTTTGGTGCCCGCTCTATGCGCGGTGGATCCTGCGTGGAACCACCCCGTGGTCTTATTTTTTTCCTTGATTTTTTCTTGGGTGGGTTGCTTCCCCCCACTATTCCTTGCGTGACCTTCTTCTCCTTGTTCACCCCATTTGTGCCCATCTGCTGCAGGGATGTTCTATTCGACGCATGAGTTTTTGTTTGTGGTACTGCTTTTGGGATCACATGAAATTTCCATTCCTTAGGCCACTCTTGGACCTCCATTTGTATTTCCTACTTTTTCATGCAATAAATCAATTGTAGCCACTCCTTGGTCATGTTCCTCTTTGCCTGCAACCATAGGCTATGGCGCGTTTCCATGAATTTGGAAATTTGTCCAAACTCCTGGACAATCTTTGGTGAAATTCTCCATGTATTCTCTATCAGTTCATGTATCTCTGTTAGGTAGAGCACAAACATATTCATGTTTTCCTTCTTCTTCTTCGGGTCTGCGCTGCTACTTAGTGAAATGTAGCGCACTGCGCCACACTATCTCGTTCTCTCACAATATTTTCTATAGGTGGGATCCTTCCATCCTATGAGGGAAATGGGGATGAGTAACCACGAGTAGTGGAACTCAAAGCCCCAGTCTTGCGTATCCTTACAATCCTCCAAAAATGAATTTAATTAGGGATGATTTTAGGGGCTAAATTTCGCTCATGGGATAATTTTCCATGGTTTTTCCCAAAAAAATATTCATTATTCTAAAAATGATTTGCCCAAATTCTATAGGATAAAGTTATTTTACCTTCAAAATCGCCAAAAAAATTATATAAACTATATAAAATCCTTAGAAATTTGAATATTTTTACAAAAATATCGCCAAAAAATTATAGTTGGAATATGAAGGATTAATAAGATTCGCCAAGGTTTCTACATTTTAAAACAAATTTCCATCCTTAAAATCATCCCTGAATTTAATAAGTATGGGGCCCAGATCATCAAACTCCCCTTTTTTCACTGCGCGACAGCCGCTACTACTTCGGCTGTCACTTCTTCTTTGCGACACCTGTGCATTAGCTTGCATTTTAAGAGTCGGGTTGCAAATCTTGTCGCAGGATCGTTGATGTCACTGATCCTAATTCCCCTGTTGCCTCTCTCCAAGCCATACTTGGCCTTGATTTCTTCAGAGATGGCCTTGGCCTTCATTTTATCCTCCAAGTACTGTTATGGCTTCTCCCCATCCTTGGGTAGCCCAGTAATTGCTGCGATGAGATCTACATTGATAGGCATGTGCCTATCCATCCACAAAATCCCTCCATGTATTTGCGCTAGGAGTTTCTTTACACAACCGTTGATATTTTTATCGTGCCCAAAATGCGGTATATCATACAAGTTCATTATCCCTGTCTTGTAGAGCCTGAGGATCCACTACGTAGGCTCCAACAATGGTGCGCTTGATGGACCCTCTCCCCGACTCTCCATGTAGTTCTGTTGCGATAAGTCTGGGAACTTAATGGTGTCTTCCACGTCATGGTCAGAATAATTCATCGTATTCACCCCTACGACCATCTCATCATCTATTTGCACCCCTTCTGGAATTTTGGGCATGACGAGTGTGACTTCTACCTGCGGCTGTGGTACTCCTTGTGTGCTACTCTCAACGCGAGATTTCTTCCTTCACTATGGGGATGAGGCCCCCACCTCTGGTACACCCTCGTGCGGTGTACCCTAATATTTGTCCGGTTCTTGGCCTTGTGGTGCTGAACCCATGGCATGTTCTTCCTGTTGTGTCCCTTTCCCTCTCAACGCGTTAGATTCTGTCCTTTCTACGCCATCCTCCAGTTTCCCAACTTCCTTCTCTAGGTTGTGTTCCTCCTCCACTCACAAGGTGTTTGGTTCATATTCAGGTGTGTGGATTTCATCCACATCCAATATGACTGTCACTTCTTATGTGCCCACTTGCACCTCTCGAGCACGGGTTCTTGTGTTTCTACCGGTCATGCTCGGCGCTCCAACTGTTGGTGGTGACATGCTGGTGAAATCTGGACTACATATTTCTAAATCTCCACCTGTTGTCGCAAATGCACACTCTCTTGCTCTTCAACTCAACTCTGGGTTCTTCTCCTTAGAAAACAACACAATGGCTTCATTCCCCCCCCTTTTCAGACTTTATAGCGGGATGAGGAAGTGACAATTGTCCCGCACTGACAGTTGTCATGTTTTTCAATTTTTGTTGTGTTTCCTGCGCGTTGTGCCTTTTTACCTGTTAATTGCTCCCCAATGTGCATTGTTTTCAATCACTGGTTTTTTGTAGCACATTGTTAATTCTAACAGTTCTATTATATCAAAACCTTCCCTATCCGCGAATCGGTTTGTATTTTTATCATATTCCTACTTTTTATAGATTTTCTTCTTTTTCTCATTTTTGTTTCTTTTTCTCATTTTCTCTATCTTAAATTCTAGTATAATACACTGTACATATTTTCTTATTGCGATGTAACCTTTTAAGTGTTAGGAGGTCGACTATCCCTGTACAGTTTCAATCGACTCCCATTGATCAGTCCTTTTAGTACCGTGCCTCCCAAGTCTTTTAACTGTACCGATCCCCCGTCGGTGACAGGCTTCACTTTGTATGGCCCCAACCAATGCATTCTGAATTTTCCTGGATGTTGAAAAAATTTGCTATCATAAAGAAAGACTAGGTCTCCTTCCTTGAAACTATTTCTTTTGATATGTTTGTCATGTCAGGCTTTATTTCTTGCTTTCTGTACTTCCTGGTGAAATCCTACTAGAATCTTATCCTCCTCCATCTCCATTAGCTGGTTCAATCTTTCCTTCACTGCACATCTTTCTATCATGTTGGTGATTTTTGCAACGTGCATGCTATGTACCAAAAATTCTAATGGCACCACTATTTCCTGTCCATATAAAAACCTAAATGGTATCTTTCCTGTCAACGTTTTGCATGTATTCTTGTATTCCCACAACATTGTTGGTATCTTCAAATTCCAATCATCCATGTTGACATTGAAAATCTTAGTTAAGGCATTCTCTAGGATCTTATTGAAGGCTTCCACTATTCCATTTTCCTGAGGATGGTATGGTGTACTCTTCTGATGGTAGAATTCAAATTCCTCAGTCATAGCCCTTATAGTACTATTGATAAAGTGAGTGCCTTGGTCACTCATGAATATTCTTGGACAACCAAATCTAGTGATCACTTGTTTAAACAAGAAGTGTGATGTTGTCTTTGCTCTACAATCTTTTACTGGGCTGCCTCGACCCATCTTGTTAGGTATTTTGTCGTAGTAATGATATACCTTTCTCTTGACCTCTTTGCTGGTGGGTTAATTGGTCCCACAAAGTCTATTGCCCATTTGTCGAATACTTGAAAGGTTACTTGTGGTCTTAGGGGCATATCATCCCTTCTGTTAGGTTTATCAACCCTCTGACATACATTACATATCTGGAAATAGACCTTAGCATCTCTATGAATTTTTGTCCACCATAGTCCTGTGCGCAATACCTTCTGTGCAGTATCTTTTCCGGTATAGTGTCCTCCAACTATTCCCTCGTGATCTTTTGAGAAAATCCTAGGCCTTTCATGTTCTAGTACACATCTTCTTAAAATGTTGTCTACGCCCATTTTGTATAAGTGTCCTGCAATCAATTGATAGTCTGGAGCTATGACTACCATATTTTTCTTCTGCGCAGTGTTAAAATCTTGTGGCATAGTTCATGTACTTAAGTATTCATTGATGTCAACAAAATATTCATCAACTACTTGGACTGAAAATAGCTGGGCATCAGGGAAGTTATCCTCTAAATTTGTAGGTTCATCTCCATTGGTGACCCTTAACAGGTGATCAGGTCCTGCATTCAGCTTCCCGAGTTTGACTATCACTTCAAAATCAAAGTCTTGAAACAACAATAGCCATCTACAGATCCCCCCCCGCCCCCCCAACATTGGCATGTTGACTAGGTATTTGAGGGATGAATGATCTGTGAACATCTTAAAGTGTTTTCCCAGTAAGTAATGTCTGAAATTATGAAGTGCATAGACCATAGTTAGGCCTTCTATTTCTGTAGTATTGTAGTTATTCTATGATTCTGACAGTTTTCTGCTCGCAAATGCTATAGGATGGTCCAAATATCCTGCTCTTGGCTTCGCCAGAATAGCTCCAAGTGCTATGGTTGATGCATCTACATGCACATGAAATGTATTTTCCTAATCTGGGAATACTAAGATGGGTGTTGTGACCATTTTCTCTTTCAGGGTGTCCAACCCTTGCTGACAATCCTCATTCCCATGGAATATGATATCTTTCTTGAGTAGTTTCTCCATCAGCGCAGTGATCTGCGCATACCCTTTTATGATTTTTCTGTAATAACATGTATGTCCCAATGTGGTTCTCAACTGTCACACTGATTTGGGTGGTGGTAAATTAACAATGATTGCAATCTTTGTAGGATCCACTAGTAGACCTTGCTTGCATACTATATGACCCAATAAAATTCCAAAATATGTCCCAAATATGCATTTATTAATGTTCAGGGATATCTGGCATTGCATGCATCTTTCCAATATTATAATTAACACCTCTACATGATATTTCAATAGACAGTAGATTGTCCAATCATCCAGGTACACTTCTAAAAACTGATGGGTGAATTCTTTGAATGCAGCTATGACTACTCTTGAGAATATTCCTGGTGTATTCTTCAGTCCAAAATGAATAACTGTGTATTGATAGGATCCCCATTCCGTAGCAACGGTAGTCTTGTACCTGTCTTTTGGAGATATTTTTATTTGGTGGTATCCTGAGAATCCATCTGTGAATGAATATGCTTCCTGACCTCCCACATTCTCTAGGACTTCATCAGTAAAAGGGTTAGGAAAAGGGCCATCTAGGAAAGAATCATTCATCTTTATTAGGTCTACACATATCCTTATGCACGGTTTCTTCTTCTCCTAAACTACCATAGGGATTATCCATTTTGATTCTTCTATTGGTTCTATAATCCCTGCTTCCAACATTATGTCAATTTCTGCTCTTACTTTCTGCTTGTATACTAGGTTTAGTTTGTAGGGTCTATGTCTGACAGGTCTTGCCTCAGGTTTGAGAGGTATCTTCATATCTCCTAGCTCTCCTGTTATGCCTTTCATTTATGTAAATGTGGTTGGGAACAAGTCGTTGTACTCACGCAGTAACTGTGTTATTCGTTCCGTTGTTTGTTCATCCCAATAGTATCCAATGCTTGCCATTTTGGGATTCTCAGTGGTCCCAATGTTGAATTTCTTCACCTTTATCAACGCAACAAACACTTATGATTCTAGAGATGGACCTACCACCTCTCTTTCACCTTCAACTTTTGTAATATGAATGTTATGCGAGTCATCTTCCTCTGGTGCTTCTTCTTCCACATGATAGCATGCCAATAGTTCCTTGCCTGTCTGTCTGTGTTGTTGTTGATACTCTATCATGAGTTCAACCTCTGGTTCATCAATAAATATCACCCCTCTGATTTGTTTGAGTGTTGAATCAATTTTGGGGTTCTCATTTTCAAATGATAAATTGACTATGAAATTATGTTGTAACGTTGTCCATTCTTCAATGCCTCTACGCAGTTCCTAGTCTACATATCGATTCTCTAGAATTCCTTCTAAGGTATGAATGAAGTAATGAGTCCATTCCTATGGTGGTGTCATTATCCATAGTGTTCTGCATCTCTCCAAATGTTATGTTGGTGTCCCGTGTCCATCATATATTTGCATCTTATTGCTCCCCTGCTCTGTGCCAAATCTAATGTGCAGTAGTCACTTGCATTGGTACCAATCCTTAATTGTTTCTTTGTGTGAACCCCACCATCTTGTAGGTGTTGCCTTGAGTGAAATGTCTAGGGATAAGAGCTTCTGGTTCTATAACACTTCATATTCATATCTTGTTAGGAATTATTCTAAATCATTTATGCCATGGAAAATGGGAGGTTCTCTTATCTCAATACCCACCCATCTCACTGCATGATCTATTCGTGTGCACCTTCTTGTGGATACTTCATGTAATCTTTGCTTCCAATTTTCCAACCCTGTATCTGAGTAAGATGCACATGATGTGATGCTCCTCCAGTTGAGTACCCAATTTGCAGTGGGATTAACATAGTCTTCTTCGCGTGTGGTGGTTCTATATAACTTGTTGATTTCCTCCAGATATAAGAAAGTGGGTTCTACAAACCTTTCTCCTTTGGATGGATCTAGTGGCGCAATGAATCTATATTCTCCTAATTCGAATTTCATATTCCTTGTCTTCAAGTTGATTGTGGTATGGTTATCAAATTACCAATCCATCCTAAGAAATGTTGGATAAGGTGTTGTACCATCTACTATTTCTATTACTTAAAAATATGCCTTAGTGTGCACTCCATCTAAATCTACTGGGACACCTTTAAGCCTTCCAATTGGCAAAACTCTGTGTTGATTTTCTAGTTTCAGCTGGACAGGTGAGTAGACTAATGTGGGCTCCCTAATACATTTCCATGTCTTCTTAGGAAACACGTTGACCTCAGAGCCTAAGTCCAATATAATGTATCCCATATTGAAATCCCTAATTTTAGCATTCAATCTGAATTTTCTATTTTTCCTTATTCTTGAATGGAGGTGATTGACTGTGTTTTGCTCTAACTTCCCCTCTACCTATATGTTACATATTTATAACATATTTTGCAACACTTTAACAAATTATGGATTATTTAGTAGTTTAACGCAAGATTGCAGAAAAGTATTATGGTACTTACTTGCTCTGCAACTTGTGTTTCATTGGTGTGGTCCATTGAGGAGGGAATTTATTACGTTGGTGCGTTCTGAGTATGTTGCGCAATTGATGTAGATGCAACATATTGTTTGAGGAACTCTTGCCTTGCCTCCTTGAATAATTTCTTTCTTTCCCCACATCAAACCGTCTCTGTAGTTCAGTATTCTTCTTCACCCATTGGTGTTGTGTTGGATCATGTTGTACTGTGTCAACTCCAATCTCAACTCCTCCACATTATTAAGGAAAATATATGAATTATCTTACTCAATCATTTTCGAATCTTGCCTGGCTAGGAAACGATAATCGAGAATGTCACCCTATGTTTTATAGCCTCAAAAATATTTTCCCAATCCACAAGTATTAATTAGAAGGGTTTAGGCTGATTTATTAATGAAACAAATGTTGCAAAATAACATAAAATATTTATATAAGTTTATGAAAAATATAAATATTACAGAAAGTAAATATGGAGATCAAAAAGAAAAAGTAACCAAGTCACAAATACACACAAATGAGATAGAATAACAATATGCTTTATTTCATTCTGAGATATCAAAAATATTTTTCTCTTTACAAAACCCTTGTGAGGGCATGGACCAAAGTCTAATCTAGAGATCCACGATGAACACCATACAAAGGACTCTCACACAAAGTAAAAACTAAAATTTATAATTTGGATCAACTTGCCATAGACTGCTTCCAATTTGACTCTACAAAATATCCTTTATCATCTATGAAATTCAATCCATAAACAAATAAGAATACACAAACTATCAAGGATGGATCAACACCTCTAAAATAAGCATCTAAATGATTTGGTTTAATTTTGAACCTTGCTGTCTACAATAGGACCCTCTTGTCAAAAAGAGAATTAGGCTTTGAATAAACTCAAGAATGAATGAAAACTAAGCTATCTCATGAAATCAAAAGAGAAAACCTCAGTCTTCCTTTCTCCTTCTATTCTCCTCTTGTTTCTTCTTCTCATTTAGCTTTTATGCCTTCCAATTAAGTTGAAGTAGTTCAACTACTTTCTTTAGTTAAGTTAGTTTGACTTAACTAATTTAGTTTAGGAGAAATAATAATAATAATAATAGTTAAGGGTCTTTAATTAATAATAACTAGGTAGATGGGACCCTTTGTGACTCCCTTGTTTTAGTCTTTTCAAATTATAAAATAAAACACAAATGGATAATCATTTCAAAACATGCCACCCTTGTAACTCCCTTAGATATCTTCAAAATTGAATATTTAAATATCATAAATAATTTAAATCACATCCAAAAATATATAAATATACACATAATCCATATTATCCAAAAAAGAGATTGTTGTCCAAACTTTCTGCAGACCACTGTCTTCATCAACTCAATCATAAAAACACATAATTTAAAAGGCATAATTTCCACTCTGAAAAGCAATTTTTTTTTTATCACTGTTGTCCACCTTTGATTTCTCGGAATTATCCTGTGGTTGATTTGAACCTTGAGTTTGTATCTCACTAATTACATGGGAACAATCATCTTTCAAATGCAAGCGGGAGGACACAGATTTTGAGGAGTCATTTGAGGGAGAGGAAGGGGAGGCAACAACTTTGCCTTTATCTTTCACATTGTGGACATCAATTTTAAGTCTTTTACTAACATGTGAGGATTGAATAGGTGAATGAACATGGGCAATCTGAACATTAGGATTTACAGGTGGTGGAAGAGGTAATGGAAAATTGGGCCAGCCACAATGGTGAGAGACAACTGGTTTGACAATCTCTTGCCATCCATCATTTGCAGGGACTTCTGGTTGCATGGACACATGAGGAGGCACAAGAATACCATGGATGTTCTGAGGCTGGAAGGGAGGTCTCTTTGGTCTAGGTTGTACTATTCCTTTCCTGATCCAATTAAAGAACCCATCTTGGAACAACTGGTTCAATTCCTGGGGATCAACATCAAAATGAATGGAGAATCTAGGACTTCTAGGCCCTATGTTCCAATTTCCTCTTCCTCTATTATTTTTTCCATGGTTTTCCCTACTGAAGAATCTCATCTGGTAGAAACAATTCGTTAGTAACTAAGCCCTTAATAAACCATACATGACATTATACTTGCATGAATTAAAAATTGGCTCAGAAACTGACACGAGATACATGCAAATCCATCCATAAAAAAACATTTAATAATCACCAAGTGAGCAGGGGGTGATAGGGTTCATGGGACATATGGAGGGAGTGTAATGAGAGAAAGGTGGTAAAGTGAGAGGGTATAATTACGTGAATACTTCTCAACAATTAATTAAATAACTTGTCTATGTAAAAGTATACCAAAATATCAGTTTCCAACCATTGTTCTGTTATCTCTTTTGTCGTTGTTACACATACCTTTTTAATTTATTTTACAGAACAGGGATGTCAAAAATGAAATTGGGATTATGAGGGGGATATAATGAGCGAAAAATGGTAGCATGACAGGGACATAATATGGATATTGTTCATATAAAAATAAATCAAATCAAACAATCAAACACATCTCTGTTCAGACCTCCATAATTCAATCAATATTCAGTTTTCAAAACCACCATCTAAATTGTTACTTCCTTTACAGATTGCTTGCTAGCTTCCAAAAAATAATTCATATGCCCATAAATTATCAATTATAGTAGCCTTTGCATCCATATAAACTTTATATAACATCCCTAACAAACATCATTGCCATTGATATGATGAACATAATAACCCCTTGAACCAAAACCATTTATATTCCAATGCTAAATCTCTTTTTTCTCTTTTAAAACCAATATAATTTGCACAATATTTACCACAATTTTTCCATTATTCAAACACTCTTCGACATAATCAACTGGGCATTAAAACTCTTAATCGGACCCCAATCCTTTCACACACGGGTCTCCATTAAATATAATAAACATAATAATTGATTCGAATAACATTCAACAAATAACATGCAACTCTTAAGCCCAAGATTCACATAAATTAGCATGTACAGACTTCTTTCAAAATTTCCAACGAGAAACAGAGCCAAATCGAGCCCGATCGACCAAGCACATATAATTCTTATTTTCCCTTGATTGAATTGAAATGATATCAAGATCGTATTTAGGGTTTAAACACAACAAATGGAGAACAATAATAGATGGCTCAATCAAAGGAAGAATTCTTCAAAAATGCAGACAACTCGTGCCTTTAAAAAAATTACCACAAACATATAACAAGTAACCATAATCTCGACTGAGGGTTACCAAATGATAGTCATCCACCTCCAAAAAGGAACAAAAATAAGCGAACTTTTAAACAACACAGTAAAATGAGTGTCCAAGCACAAACCCGTGCCCTACCAAAAGCATATATAATGCTTCCATTAACTTCTTTGGAGCGTTAAGTTCAGACTGTGCACTACTTTCCAAGAAACAATGTTAATGAGGGAAATACAACGATAACTAACAACTCGGGGATTTTCCAATTCAAGGAAAGAAAAACTTTAAAATTTCGACTTTAAAATGGAGTGAAAAATCTTAAACACAGAGACTGGTTGTAACACCCATGCGCAAATCTCAGAGCTTGTCAAACATAATGATAAATTTCCACACAGAACCAGACCCAAAACCCAAGCCAACCGAGCATGCTTCATTACTATTTTATCCATAAACCCATGCAAATATTACACACAACAAAGAGAGCATAACCATTCTTTTTATTTAAAATTCCAATACTCTAGAATAATCACCAGAAGAAACCATGGATACAACACCAATACATGGTTCAAAAATCCCATAATACATTAAGAAACACATAGACCACGAGCAATCCTAAGCCAAAAATTGTTTCGAAGGGAAAAGAAACCATCATGGATGGAAGAGTAAGGAAGCCATACCTGGAAAATCTTGCACAAGGAAGAGACTAGACTATATGCCTCCTTCAAAACCGAGCAATGCGGAGTATCAACAACCACCAGAGCCAAAACCCAAAATGCAAGTATGACTAGGGTGACGGGCTTCCAGGGTTGTTTGAGTGACATGCAGTAAATGCATGTCGCTTCCCCCCCCAACCTCATTCAATTCAATGTACGAGCCAACCGGTTCACCATAGCCCTAAGAATTTAATCAACCACATAACCATTTCCATATCATCTTTGCATAGTGCGCCACCTTTGGTAATATCAAACTCTTTTAAAAATAACCATGTGCTATAATGTTACCCCATGTGCATTCAACATATAACATTCAATAAGGCGCTTAACTATAGCAACAAGGGTTTGTACACTTTTCTTTGTCACAATTAGACCACATTAGAGTTTGTATATAGTCCTTTAATTTAAAAGAGCCCCAATATTATCCCTTTTATCAAGATCATATTAAACCAATTGATGCCATATTTAATTGCAATATCAAAATCAAACTCATAATAATCCTTTCATCCATAGGGAAGCCTTAACATAATCTGAGAGCGGTCATCAAAGCTATCATTGCCATGAATTAATCAACCAATCATCTTATGTCACCATAACATTTTAACCATGATTCAAAACATCGAACTGTACAAGATTGTGCTTGTACCATCACAATAGAAAACAAAATATAAGCGCAACATATCCATAGTAGCACCACAAGTATACAAGGGGGTCCCACCTACTAGTTTATTATTAATATAAATAATTAATAGAGCTTGGAAATCATTTGCGAGCATAATATTCATCGTTGTGTTTTTAAGCATCAACAAACTAGTGACTCCACAGGGAAATTTGTTTCCAACATATTAAGAAATTAGATGTCTCGTTTCGTAAACCAGGTGAAACATTAAATCAAGGAATTATACATCAGAGTGATTATGCAACAGGGGAAGTGAGGCGGTTAAGGGAAAAATGATTTGGGATTTTGGGAATAACTCATGGAAAGTGTTACGTATGAGGGGATTATTCCTGTATGCATAATATTCAATTAATCACAGTGAAATTGTTCTTTTCTTTAAGGAGAAAAATTTCTGGTGTGCTCTTTTTTTTTGAATCTCAAGGTGAAGGGAAGAAAAGGAAAGCAGAAAATAGGGATGAAAAACCAATTATCTTATCTAACAACAGTACTGGAAGTAGATAGAAATTTCAATGATGTCTTCAAGGAGGGACATCATGACATCTCTGTAACCTGATTGTTATTGATTAACAATACTTGCAGAATAACATCGTTGTGGCAAAATTGATCCAGATTTTTATTTCTGACAAGAAAAGAAATCAATAAAAGAAATAAAACAACAGAAAGAAATAAAATAACAAAGCAAAATCAAAGAAATGAAACAAAACTATAATACAAAAGTAATTTCATACAACATTTTATCTTTCAAGCTGGTTCCACATAGTGTTTCAAGTGGGAAACATTGGTGATATAGGAGAATAATCACTCTTCCAAGTCTTTTAGAATATAAGAATTTGCGCCCAGGACAAAAGCAATTTTAAAAGGACCCAACCATAACTTTTGAAAATTTTAATGCCTTCCTCTATTAGCGTGAGCTGAATCCAAAAACAATACTTTCTCATTGACCTTAAATCTGACAAATTTTGCACTTTTATTGAAATATATTTTTACGGTTTGATGTCTTTTCTTTATGTTCTCCAAGGAAAACATCCTTTGTTCCTCTAAAGCTAACAATGCATTTATCCTTTGAGGGATATTATAAGAATTCAATTCTTCGATCTGTAGCATCATCCGTAGAGAAGAAAGTTCCATCTCGGCAGGCAAAATGGCTTCTTGGCCATAAACAAACTGAAAGGGGGTGCAACCTGTGCTCACCTTAGTAGTAGTGTGATCTTCCCAAAGGGCGTAAGTGTGGAGGGTGTTACATTGACGAGGCTGATCTTCAATGAGCCTCTTGACAATTCTAACTTGATTTTTGTTGGTAGACTCGGCTTGCCCATTTCCTTGAGGATAATAAGCTGATGAGGTAAAATTTTTAACTCCCAGTTTAGCTAGAAACCGAGTCATCGTAGTAGAAATAAAAGTGGGACTGTTGTCTATAATAATCTCTAAAGGAATGCCAAATCTGGAAAAAATATTAGTTTCAAGGAAAGAAATAACTTGCTCATCCTGTGAATGCTTAAGTGGGACAACTTCAATCCATTTCGTAAAATAATCTGTGGCTGTCAAGATAAAAACTTGCCCTGCTGAAGATGGAGGATTAATTGGACCAATAAATTCTAGACCCCATTTGAGAAAGGAAAGTCAGGGAGGACATATTGTAAAGGAATGGCAGAAAGACGTTCTTTCCCCCCAAAAAATTGGCACTTGTCACAAGATCTTGAAAAATTATAAGAATCTCAAAAAATTGAAGGCCAATAATACCCTTTTCTGATAATTTTAAAAGCAATAGTTTTAGCAGAAAAGTGGCCACCCACATGAATAACAGAATCTGAAGATCCATGGGTTTCCTGTAACAATTTTTGTACTTCCTCATTATTTACACAACAAATTAATCTCCTAAACAAGAGGTCTCCTAAAATGACATATCTGGAAGATTCAAGACAAATTCTTATCCTTTGATGAGTATCTAATTTATCTGAACATCTATGATTTTGCAAGTAATACACCAGATCTTTATACCAAGGATGTTCAACTACAAGAAGGATTTGACTATCAATGTAAACAAGTGTTGATAGAGGGTTATCTTGTTCATCAATTTCTTCACTTGCTTCAACATGTTGAGCCAAGTGAAGGGTTAAGTCACGTCCCTTAATGGTTTTTGAATTCATGATGGTTAAATCATGCTCCTAGATATTGGCAAGCCAATGTGCAAGCTTCCCTGAAAGATAAGTCCGTGGGAGAAAAAAATTGACAACAGGTAAAGGGACTTTTACCAGCGTGTGCTTACCTAAGATAAAGTGGCAAAATTTATCCACAACTTTAACAAGAGAGAAAGAATGTTTTTCAATATAAGAATATTTGAATTCATCATCTGATAAGATTTGACTCATGTAAGCTACTGGTTTTTCATTACTATGGTCATCACATTGTATGAGGATAACAAAGACTGCTTCCTTTGTGGCATTAGTATATATAATAAACTCTTTCTCAAAATTTAGCTTCGCCAAAACTGGTGCGGAACTAATTTCTTTCTTAATCCTTACAAAAGAATTCTCGATGTCATCAGTCCAAGAAAATGAGTGATCTTTCTTGAGAAGATTGTGAATTGGTTTGACCATTACAACAAAATCAGGAACAAACCTACAAACAAAGTTGATAATTCCCACAAAAGTTTGAACCTCCTTTTTGGAAGTGGGGTCATGAAGGTTTAGAATAACAACAATCCTTTCAGGATCTATGCTTATTCCTGAATAATATACAATATTCCCAAGGATCTTTCCCTTAGTAATGCCAAAAATATAATTAGAAGGATTTAAAGAAATGATGAATTTCCTGCATCGCATGAGAACCTTTCTAAGATGACCAAAATGATCCAATCGGTTCTTTGAATATATGGTCAAGTCATCAAGATAAATATGAATAATATTACTGATGAGATTGTCAAAAGCTATCTGCATATCTCTTTGGAAAGTGGCACCTACATTAGATAAGCCAAAAGGCACGCGTTCATAAGAAAATGTGCCCTAACGTGTAATGAAAGTGGTTTTGTATTTATCTGTCATTTTTTACCTTGATCTGATTATAACTAGAAAAATCGTCAATTAAGGACATCATCTGTGACCCTGCAACTTGTTACAAAATCATTTTCATATGAGGGAGAGGAAAATGGTCTTTTATGCTCTCTCTATTTAATGCACAGAAATCAACGCACAATCAGATCTGACCCATTTTTTTTTCCGAACGAGCACCAAATTGGAAAACCACTCAAAATACTTAACATGGAAAATTATCCCAGCCTTCAAACGTTTTTCCAACTCCTTCCTAATAGTCGCTTCAAGTGCAAGGTTAATGGGTCTTTTTTTTTTCCTAACCGGTTTTATGCCTTCCTTGATAGGAATGGCATGTTGTATAAGAGAAGGATCAAAAGAACGAAGATCCTCATAAGACCAAGAAAAAAAATCTTGAAAATCACGAAGTAACTCAATGAATTTCAATTTTTCTTCATCAGTACATTGGGCACCTATCTTAATATTCTTTGGGGAATCGGGTGTCCCAATGTTCAAGGAAATGATTTCACCCACTTTCCTTTTTGACTCCTCTTCTTTATTCGTTTCTTTGTTGCCTACATCACTCGATGAAAATGTACTTTCTAGAGGAGTCAAGCCTTTCAGGATTTTGTTGTTTTCCATGGATATAATCTCCTTGGGATTATATGGCTCATTTTGTATGAAAGCACAAATGATTTCATCACTAGGGAAGACCTGCCATGACTCTACATTGTCAAGGATATGAGGACGATATAAGGATTGAAAAGTGCAATCAGGTCTTTGTGGCAGAAGTTGCCGAGTAAGATAGGATGAAAAAACAACTAACCTGTCAACCATTGAATTCAATTCCATTTTAACATGAGTGATGTTAAATTTTAAGAAATTTGAGATAAGTGCCCAAACATTTTGGGTGTAGTGTTTCATTAACTTGTTGCTAGGAGAATATATTTTATGTACAAGGTTTACAACAAGTTTATAGTCCCCAACAAATGTAAGGTGACCACAACCTAAATTATAGGCATTTTCAATGCCTAGCAGTAATGCTTCAAATTCGGTGACGTTGTTTGTGCAAGCAAATTCTAACCTATAGGAAAAGTTGTGAATTTTACCTATAGGTGAGTAAAAAATAATGCCATATTCATTACCTTCATTGGAGCATGAACCATTGAAGTGCATATGCCACATCCCATCCTCCAGGTCAATTTGTTTCAGGGTAGTGTTATCCTCATCTGCAAAGATGGAATACACTCTTAGGTCCTCCTAGACATAGTTTACATTAGGTTGTGGGATGCTTTCTATATACAGTGAAATTCTTCCCTACCTTAGGACTATGATGTTCTTCCCATTCCGAGGAACAAATAAGTGTGTCCCATCGAGTGAGAAATATCCACCTGTCAAAGCTTGCCAGTCTCTTCCTAAGATAATTGAATAATTACTCACTGGCATGTCAATTACCTGAATATTAAGGGTTGTCCTTATTTTAGGATGCGTGCACAGAACCAAAGTCACGTCTTTGATTTCACCTATGGTTGATTGTTGTAAACTATGATAAGAGAGCATGCTTTTGGAATTTTCATTTGTACAAGACAATCCTAGCTCTTCCATAATAATTTTCAACATTACATTTGGGCTCGAACCGCCATCAATTAGACAACAATGGGATATTTTGTCCATAATCTTTACATAAATGAAAAATGGAGGATTTTTTTATAGGGTGTCTAAAGCTATTTACACATACTTTATTTGCACTAGAATCCTCTTCTTTTACCTCTTTAGAGAGATTGGCTATGGTGGAAGTTTTTCCTTCCATGAAATTTTTCAGATGCTTTTGTTGCTCAGGGATGACATCCATGTCCAAAAGAGTAGCATCGGCCTTAATATTATCCAATTGGTTGAGAATGTTGTATTTGGAAGAGGGAAGAGGGGAGGGAGTTCCTTGATTGTAAAGAGTCTCGATAGCTTGTTCAACAACAACTTGCGAAGATGAGCTTGGGATAGAAGAAGTACGAGGGGGATCATATTTTCCTTTTGAAGCATAGGATTTACTCCTAGTGTTTATGATCATGACATCCTCTGGTTTTGCGAAATATAGAACAACAATGGTAGTTTCAGGCCTTTTGCCAAATATTTTATCTCCGGCACTCTTCTTTACCTCACAAGTACTTTCCTTGTGATATTCCTCGCAAAATTTACACCAACTACGAAACATGATGGCCTTGGGCTGAAAGTTGTTTTCATTGGGATTCCTAAAAGATGGTGAAGAAGAAGATGCGGCCCCAGGAGTAAGTGAAGGGAAATTTCCCTTTCGCTCATATGCTATCATTTGGTTATTCATATCATGTACAAACTGTAAGAGCATACATGTTTGTTTGTTTAATTGAGTATCCTTTGGGAAGACCTGTTCTTTTAAGTTGTTCTTCATACTCTAGACAAGTATGCAGAGCGGAACCAAGATTGTCAATAGATTTTTCTTCAAGACTGTGACGATAAGGGGAAGGTAGAGCATTATACTAATGCATAAAAGAGGCTTGGTTTTGAGGGAGAATAAGTTCGGGAATTCGGCTATATAACTTGGTGAAACGTAGGTTGAAAGACTTGATAGTCTCACCGTCTTTGTACGCAATGTTATTGTATTCGCGTAATTGTTCGACTGAGCTCTTAGACTGCCCATAAGTATATTTGAACCAGTAAACTAACTCTTCCCAAGTGGAAAGAATCTTGGGAGGGAGATCAAAGAAATCTTTCACCACTTTCCCTTCAAGGGAATTAACAAATAAGTGCATACAAGTATGAATGCCATTATCTCCTATATTGTGACAGGCATTGGAGAATGCCACCAAGTGTTCATTTGTAGTAACCCTAGGGAGATGCTCTTTGAGTTTTGGAAGTGGAAGAGTAGCAAGTGCTAGGTTCAGAAGAGAGGATACATGCCATGGGGTAGTAGTAGCATCTTCTTCAAATTGAAAAAGTCCATACTTCTTTATGACCTTGGTGGGTGTTGACGACGATTTTTGTCAACATGACATAGCCGGAAAAGCGTTACCAGGATCCCTCTCCAATGAAATTTCTTGCACATGGTTTCACCCGCTCTCATCAAAATTGACGCGACTGACTCAAAGAAGCAACCGGAAAAGCGTTACCAGGATCCCTCTCCAATGAAATTTCTTGCACATGGTTTCACCCGCTCTCATCAAAATTGACGCGACTGACTCAAAGAAGCTATTACGACTCTGAATCTATCGTTCATATAACTTATTTTCGAGGCTCTCCACATTCTTAACCTTGTCATTTCGATACTCATAATCTAGATCCAAATATATTTCTCATACCTCTCGTTTCCTAAGTATTCTGTCATGTCTTGAAAGGATGACCTTGGAATTTTACCATATCATTATAGTTATAGTTAACTTTTATTATTTAAATAAAAGAAACCTGATTTTCAATTTATCTTTAAAGGTGGATTAATTTCCTTTATGTTTTGAAAGCATTACATGAAGTCCTATTGACACAAATTTTCATAAGGAGAGTGTTTAAGAATTGAATCTAAAGTGTTGAAAATCATTTTTTCTAAAGGAGTAGTAGGAACGATGTTATGACAAGTGTCTATGATTAAATAAAAATTAAAATTGTTGAGCGAATATTTGTGTGGTTACCACCATTTCTATCATCCTCCAGTTGAAATTCCGCTGCACTGTTCCAAATCCGCTTAAGATCGATATGGCCAATTCTCCAACTATAAACTATTATATAATGGGGATATTGCAACTCATTGTAAAGTGGAAAAGAAGGAACTCAAGCCTCGGGCATGCAAAAAGTTGAATGACTCTTGAAAGAATTCATACAGGAACCTTGGACCTAATGTCATCCTTTGGAGTGCATCAGTTAATTGACAACCATGGGCTTCCAGAATTTCCCATGGGTAAGATTGCTCCAACACAAATATAGATCGTTTCTCTGTAGACATGGACACCCAGATGAAGCTCTGGCCATGACGACTGAGATATCAAAAAAATCTGTCTCACCAAATTCCATGAGATACCCTTTTTTTAAGGTTGTCATTTATGAATCTGTTGACACTGGAGAGCCTCTAATAATAGAATAAAACATCATTTATTGTTGCCTTCACAGACATCTAAACACTGAGTGGAGTATTTTTTTTGAGATACAACCATATCGATTAATTGAGTGCAACATACTCATGTTCATTAACAATTTTATGCCATGAAAATGATCATTAGGCGATGCTTACAACACGAAGAGATCTAACTATATCTGAGTGTGATGTTGTTAGATTCGAGATACAGAAGGCGATAGTGTGAAACCTGGAACAAAGTTTGGCACGGAGAAATTATTCGAGTTGATCATATCCTCACGACCTTACGTCGCAGGTTGCCACCAACTCCTCGACCGCCTCCATTTCCTGAAGGCTTTTGGCAGGTTGTCTCTAGAAATTTTGTGGCATCGTACATGAAGATTAGAGTTGTTGAGGCATGGCATGTCCTGTAGATGATATTTTGTAGATCATTGCGGCCATTGTTGTTTGTTCGAGAAGAGGATGGGTAGTTGTAGATCCTTGAAGTTCGAAGCCATTTGTGTGAATTATGCATTCATCTCCATTGTATGTGATAGAATCACTGCCATTTCGGCCATCATTCAAAGCCATTTCGGCCATCATTCAAAGCCATTTCGGCACTGCCAATTGGATAGAATCACCTGTTTTTAAGTCCATGGAAGATATTCTCACTGGACGTTTATGGGATTGAGCTGAGAGTTAGCTAAGAGGTAGTTCGCTACAGTAATGAAATGTTACACAGATTTCAAATGATAATGCACGCGAACACATCACAAACAAACATGTCAACGTAATTTGGTTATGGGACTATTCCTGACAGTTTGAAATTCAAGTTACGAAACTGATAACTGAAGGAACGGTCCACCCAAAGGGATAAAATGAAACATAGCACAATGATTCAAGAGGGGAAAAAATTCTTAAAACGGAAATTTCTGAAGGAGAAAAATTAGAATAAATTTCCGAGAAAGAACTATGGTAGAAATTTTCAGAGATAGTATGTTGGGAGTGTTGTGAGGATTTTTTTGCATTTTATTCTTATCTTACATTTTCAGTAGAGATTGACGAAATTGTTGGCAGCAGGGGTCTTTCGAAGCAGTGAAGAGGATAAGCAAGGATGATTTTGTTGGCCTTCACAAGGTAAATATTTAATTGTTAAATTTGTTGTATTAAGGCTTGATTTTGTTCGGTGTTAATCAGTTTCTATATGCAGGTTTCTTCCTTGTGATTCACCACCATTGCTCTATTCCACTTCTTGCTCAAATTTCTTTTTCCTTTTCATGCTTGGTATTTCTATTGTACATTGCGTCTAGAAGGGCTAAAGACCATATATCTAGCCCTATTCTACGCAGAGACTTGCATATTTTGAAAATTTATGATTTTGTATGGGAAGCGTTTTTAATGAAAATCGATTTTTTTTTCACTCTGAAATATATCTTTGATTTTTTTTTTTCTTTAAACACCTTGGTTTTCCTCATCTTTATTTATTTAACGATTTGATTTCATAAATTAAAAAAAAAAAATGGATAAAATTTTAAAAGGACAAACAAAACATATTTTGTAAATAATCATGTTTATAAAGTTTTATTTATTAATTTGTTAATATACATAACTTTCTTTTAATTATTTTACTATTTTGATTTTATCATTTTTAATTACATTCTAACTTCGATATCATAGTCTTCAAACGAATGGTTATTCAATAAACTTTTATTTTTAATTAGAACTAGCATGTTGTATTAACTTCCCCTAGCTTTTGGTTAACTTTGTTTTAGTTACTTTTTCTAGAATAAAACAAAAACAATTTTTTTTTACTTGTTTTTTATATAATTTTATTACTCCAATATTATAAAATTTCATATAAAAGTAATTAAATTGTAAATAACATAAAATCATATAAAAATTAAATATTGTTAAAAGGTTAAATTACAAGGAAAAATAATTCATGCTTGGACTATAGGTTAGGAGAAAATTGGCCTAGAGTTCAATGCACTTGCTTGTCTGGGGCTTTAAGCATAGGGTGACATTCTCATCTCTTGTCGCCTAGCCTCGTGAGAGGTTGAAAATGTCGTTGTTGAAGACTATCTAGTCTCTTGACATCAACATATTTTTGGCGAACATACTGGGGAAAACCGTTCAATGGTTCATTGCTAGTTTTTGTTTTAATTCTTTTAAGTTTACTTTTCCTAGAATTCAATGTCCCAACCAATCGGAAGTATGTTTAATGGTTATAACCCTATGGTTTCAGCTACTAGCCCTGGGACGGTCATTCACAAGTATGGCCTGTTTGAGTTTGAAGAAGACCTGAACAATTCCCCTTGGTTTGTACCCACTCCCCTGAAGTTCGCTCACCCGGTGAACCTTTTACCTCACAAATTCAAGAGTCACTTGCCTCTCTTCCATGGCGATGGAACTGTTACGATGGTTGAACATCTTCGTGTGTTTTCGAATGCTTGTGCCATTCTCAGAGTAAATAATAATGATAGTTGTATATTGTTGTTTATGAATTCCCTTCAAAGCGATGCCGCCTCCTTATTTTCCAACCTTCCTGATGGATGCATATCTACCTGGTTTGAGTTGTATTACTGGTTTACTTCTACATTTGGGCATTTGGATAATCCTTACGATCATCTTAAGAGATTTAATTAGTTAAATATAAACGATAATGAGGGCATTCTTACTTTTAATCTCCAGTTTATCAAGTTATACAATCTAATTCCTACTCCCATTTTCCCTACCAACTTTGCTGCTCGGTTGCATTACTACGACATTTTCCCCCTCTTTACCGATTGCGGTTGGAAGAAAAAAAAATGTTCAAAACCTAAATCTAGCCCTATCCACTTGTTTTGACTTCGAAGAGAAAATCCATAGAACATGTTACTCTTTTTGCATTTATGATTCACACAATGAGTTGTCTTCTTTAATTCCTGTTATTAAAATCTTACAAGATCGCATGTTATTTCTTTATCCACCAATAGCCATGTTCTTTCACGTTATACAATAGGACCAAACCCCCTCATACTTACCAATTTCCATGATTTATTCCACGAAGTTCTGATCCATGAATCCCTTGACCTCCATCGTGTCTCCCCCTGTTGTATAACTTGGTTCACCTAACCCTATTGGCCACTTCTTGTTCCACATCGAGTCACCCTCAGTCCTGTCGTTACCCTTTCCTTTCCCTTTCTTCCTGAGAATACCCTTCCCTTTCCCTTTCTTCCTGAGAATCAATGATCGTAAGTTATTGTTTGAAGCTTGCACACCACTGTAAGCGACGCACATATGCTGGTTGGCAATTGTTGACGATATTTTTTTCAACATCACATAGCTGGCAAAACATTGCCATGCTCCCTCTCCAATGAAATTGCTCGCACATGGTTTCACCCACTCTCGTCAAAATTGACGCGACCGACTCAAAGAATCTATTATGGCTCTGGATCTATCGTTCATATGGCTTATTTTCAGGGCTCTCCACATTCTTAACCTTATCATTTCGATACTCATAAACCAGATCCAAATATATTTCACATGCCTCTCGTTTCCTAAGTATTCTATCATGTATTGAAATGATGACCTTGCCATTTTACCATATCATTATAGTTCACTTTTATTATTTAAATGAAAGAAACCTGATTTTTACTTTATCTTTAAAGGTGGATTAATTTCCTTTATGTTTTGAAAGCATTACATGAAGTCCTATTGACGCAAAATTTCATATGGAGAGTGTTTAAGAATTGAATCTAAAGCGTTGAAAGTCATTTTTTCTAAGGAAGTAGTAGGCACGATGTTATGACAAGTGTCTATGATTAAATCAAAATTGTTGAGCGAAAATTTGTATGGTTACCACCATTTCTATCATCCTGCCGTTGAAATTTCGGTGCACTGTTCCGAATCCGCTTAATATCGATATGGCCAATTCTCCAACTATAAACTATTATATAACGGGGATATAGAAACTCATTGTAAAGTGGAAAAGAAGGAACTCAAGCCTTGGGCACGCAAAAAGTTGAATGACTCTTGAAAGAATTCACACAGGAACCTTGGACCTAATGTCATTCTTTGGAGCGCATCAGTTAATTGACAAGGATGGGCTTCCAACATTTCCCATGGGTAAGATTGCTCCAAGAAAAATATAGAGGATTGGTGAATATGTTTATGTGTTGCGACTAACTGGAGGCTTGGCTTCTCTTTATCCATTTATTGTCAGTATGGCTATTGGTATAAGCGTTCATATATCATGAGTTTGTTTCTTTCTAGTTCCTTATTGAAGGACTACAATATCACGTTGATAAATAATTAACACGATCAAATAACTTCGGGCGAGATCAACATATAGAGATGCGTTTCTAACAAGGATAACAACACTTACAGAGACTCCAGACGAGGATGCTATTCTTGTTATAGATCATTTCTCTGCATACATGGACACCCAGACGAAGCTCTGGCCATGACGACCGATAGAAAAAAAATATGTCTCACCAAATTCCATGAGATACCCTTCTTTTTAAGGTTGTCATTTATGAATCTGTTGACACTAGAGAGCCTCTAATAATAGAATAAAACATCATTTATTGTTGCCTTCGCAGACATATGAACACTGATATCCTCCATAGAACGAAGTTATCAAGTCAAGATGGTTCTCACAGACCAATTCATGTTTCAAGAAAACGCTTCGAGACGAGATAATAAAAAAAAAGTTGAGTTGAGGTTGTAAAGTCTCGGCGTATGATGCTGAAGATTTGCAGGAAGCAGAGGTTTTTTTTGGGGATACAACCTGTTGTTCCTGATTAAACTTAAGGCTTAAAGAATAATGTCAGGCATCAGATGTTTAATCAGATGTTTATAAAAGGTGTTTTTTCTTCAGATAGTTATACAAGAATTAATCCTCAAATGAAAATAATAACAGAACACGGCAGAGGCCGTAATTTGTTGTTTGAGTTGATTTATAAAAATCAAATGACGTGAGGGAAACTTACAAAACTGTTAAACAAAATAAGGCATCAATGCAAGATGAATATTACTTGGTTCACAACAGAAGAAATTAAAGAATGGACCCTTGTAAGGATATGAGATATAATAATCCAAGTAGCTCATAGGTCTTGTATTTACTTATAGAAAATACAGAGGAAAAATTGCTTGCTTATCAAACAACCGATAAAATATGAATACAGTAGTAGTACTACTAAATTTAAATCACTCACTTATCAAGGAATGACGTAAGGGAAATAAGAAATATGGAATACAAGAGGAAACCATGACTCAAACTGCACAAAAATTGAAATCACTGTCTATACTTGTATTAATTCTCACGAAATGAGAGTTTCTTATTATTAAATCCAGCAAGAAGCAGCCTTGTGCATATCTTGAATCTGTGTATTTATACAAAATTCACCACAACTCAAAACAGTTAGACTTCTTACAATATCTAACTATGTCTAAAATGAAATGACAGGGTGTGAAAATCGATGGGCTTAACTGTCATTCTCTTCTGTCGCTTCACCTGCTGTGAGAAATGATTCTTTAGAGTGAGAAGGATAAT
>JZKD02S0866967.1:39157-53931 GCA_000966675.3 Picea glauca
GGTAAAATCTCATACCTCATATTTTCTTTATATTTTTAATCAAGTAAACCATTTACTTGTCACCTGTTTTGAGAGAAAACCAATGTTTTGAAAAATGGGTGTTGGTCTCTGCTACGTCCTTATCTCTCAACTATCAACAAGTATTCCGCATAAAAATAAACATGAGAACTGTCAGAAACTTCCGAAGACAAAGAAACGATAAGTGTTACTCATTTTTTAGATTTCTTCTTTTATGAAATCAACAAACCTGGTCTTATTTACAGTGAAAGAGAAACTTACCAAAGAAACGAAAAATTGGCAAACTAAAACATAAAAATCAAACTGGTATATACAATGAGAATTTGGAAACTGATTATTGCATGAAATGTTTCAGGTAACACCCATTGATAGGAGCGTTAAGGATTTTCCCATCGAGGTTCTCTAATAATATTAGAGAACCTCGATGGGAAAATCCTTAACGCTCCTATCAATTCTTTCCCTTAGAAGTTACGAACCTGAAAGTCCCACACCAAATGTGATCAAACTTGCCATGATTTCTAGTGTCTTCTTTCCTAGCATCCCATTTCAAAAGTAGGTCTTCAGGAAGGAATTCCCTATCTTTAGATTTTTTTATCAAACAGGGTTTTCATATTATCTTGATATTTCTGAAGTTTCTCATCCACCTCAACCCTATTCCGCTGGACTTCAACTAACTGGTTTATTCTTCTGGTAACATCATTTGGTTCTTCCTTTGCATATTGCCAGAGCTTCATCACAGGAAAAGCTAGATTTCTAGGAGGACCACATTAGTACCGTACACCATTTGGAAAGGGGACATTCCGATCGATTTCTAAGTGCCAATGCGATTTGCCCACAAAGTGTATTTCAAATGAACATGCCAGGATTTCTTGTTTCCAGTCAACACCTTTTTTATTATAGTGATTAGGATTTTATTTGATGAATCGACTAATCCATTTCCCCAAGGATAGCAAGTTGTGGAATGCCCTAGTACGATGTTGTAATTTTGACAAAAACTAACCATCTCCATGGATTTGAAATCTTGGGCATTATCTGTGAGTATCTTCTGGGGACAACCGAACCTTGATAAAATGTTTTCTTCGAAGAAATTGATCACCACTGAATTTGTAGCATTTCATGTCGGAATGGCCTCTACCCATTTAGTGAAATAGTATGTGGTGGTTAGAATCCATTTATGTTGTGCACTAGAGTGTGGATGAATTTCTCTGATAAAATCCATACCCCATTGTTGATTCAGAGCTTCCGTCTTGGGATCAAGGGTAGTGCGGGAAGCTTTTGGTTGCCTGAGAATAGCTGACAAGAATTACAGGCTCCGACTTTAGTATTCATGTCTGTAAATAACTTCGGCCAATAGTATCCAACTCTCAAGATTTTATAGGCCATTTCCCTCTAGGCGTGGTGTCCTCCACACACTCCTTCATGAAACTTGTTTATAACATTCTCCATTTTGGATTCTATCATGCACCTTAGTAAAAATCCCAGGGGATATTTCCAATACAATGGACTGTCGACGATGCAATATTTTACCACGCCCAACTTCAATGTTCTTGCCTTATAAGGTGTCATATCACTTAGGCACTGAAGAGTCAGGAGGTATGAAACTATGTCACCATACCAAGTAGAGGTGGAAAATATTTCTTGAATCTGGGTCGCAGGTGTCTGATCATCAAATTATTCTATATTTGAAAGGTCTTTGTAAGATTGCAGATGATTTAGCCCGAGTGCTCTAAAATTCGATTCGGCTAATATCTTAGCTAGACCTTGACCTTTGACAAGTTTAGTTGGTTTTACCTCAAGATCGAATTCCTAAATCTTGGCTAGCCATCAACCTATTCTTCTGTCACTATCTGGTTGAACCAATATATCTTTAACAGAGCTGGTTGGTACGTAGGAAATTATTTTGGAATGCAACACGTAAGCCCTGAAATCTTTGAGGGCTTTCACCGTAGCATATGCCTGTTTTTCTAGTATATCATATTTCAACTCGACGTCTCTGAGGATTTTACTAAAAAATTATATCGACTGCTCGGAACCTTCATCATTCTTCCGTAAGAGAACGATTGCGATAGTATGCTCAGATGTGAATGAAAATATTAAGAACTCTTTCATGTGGTCTGGGCTGGCCAACACCAGTGCTTCTCCTATTACCTTCTTGATGCGTTCAAAATATTCTTTAGCTTTGGTTTTCCATTTGACCTCGCTGTCCTTTATCAACATATATGTAATCAATTTAACAATTTTAGCGAAATTTGGAATGAATCTTCTTAAAAAAAATATTTTTCCTAAAAACGACTAAATTTCCTTTCTATTTCTAGGAATTTTGATTGTATCTATAGCTTCAACCCTTTTTGGATATTCGATTTTGATTCCTTCCCTAGATACTATATAGCCTAAGATTTTACCTTCTTGCATTGTGAAATGGGATTTCTTAGGGTTGAGTGACAAACCAAATTTTCTGCACTTCTCGAATGTCTCTTTGAGGTGTACCATGTGCACTGCATCTGAGTTAGAAAAAACCGTTATGTCATTGAGATAGATGAAGAAAAACTTATCTCTCTCACCGAAAAATGTTATGTCCATTGCTCATTGAAAGGTGGCCCATGCGTTCATCAGACCGAATGACATTTAGTCGTACATGAAAGTACCCCATGGAGTGGTAAACACGGTTTTCTCTTTGTCATCTTCATGGACCACAATTTGATTGTAACCTGAAAAGACATCAATCATAGACATTCGGTTATCCCCAACCACTTTTTCTAGAACATGATCCATTTTAGTGAGCAAATAATTGTCTTTAAGGGATGATATGTTTAGGTTCCTGAAATCCACGCAGAGTCTGATTTCACTGTTCTTTTTCCTGACTGGAACTAAGTTAGCCACCCACTCGGAATACCTAAGTGGAACAATGATATTTGCATCAAGGAGATATTTTACCTCTCTTTCTATCATAGGTAGGAGTATAGGATTTATCTGTTTGAATTTCTGCCTGAAAGGTTTGATGCCCAGCTTCAAAGGGATTTTATGCTCGATGACAGTGGTATCGTAAGTTTTTAGCTCATCATAAGACCAATCGAAGAGATATTTGTACTATTTGAGTAACTCAACATATTTACTTTTCATTTCGGGTGGAAGGTATTTAGATATTTTGACCAGCTTAGGGTTTTCCTTAGTGCCTATATCACAATCTTCAACCTCTCCGGGTTGAGGTTGCAAGGTAGACTTTAGGGGTATATTGTCCTGATCAAATAATATTTCTAATGGAATAAGAACCTTAGGAATTTGATTGTTTTTCAACACCAAAATGTGGTGGTTAGTGATCTTATCCTGGAACTTCTAGGGATCTTCATCTTTTTGCATGATCCAGGTAGGGTCATTCTGATTTTCCTCATCAATTTGTGTTTCAGAAAATTCATCTACCATTTCTAGAAATTGCTTGATATGTTCATCGTCTTCAAATACCTGCCAATGTTGAACATTATTTGGTATTGAAGGCCTATGCATCATCTCTATGTGATACTTTAGCTTCAAGACAATAGGTGGCATAAAAGTAGCGGTCGCTTTCGCTAGGGAGTCAACTTGTTGATTTTATGCCCTGGAATATGGTGGATATTAAACGATGAGAAAATGTTTTCTATCAAATCCTAGGTGCAGTTCCTATACAACCTTAGCATTAGATGATTGAATTGATATTGTTGCTTTATTTGTTTTACAATTAGTTCCGCATCATTGTAGACTATTAAATTTTTAATTTTCAATTTCCTGGCAGCTTCTAATCCTAAGACCAGAGCTTCATACTCGCATACTTTATTGGTATAGTCAATGTCCCATGAAAATATATATGAGAAAGGAATAATGAATTCATCTCCGACAGCCACAAACAACACTCCGGCTCCTACTCCTTCCCAGGACGAAGCACCATCAAAAAACATTTTCCAAACTCCTACACTGTTTACATTTTTGTTTGTTTTTTCTATTTTTTTGTTTTCTTCTTCTGTACAAATTTCTTCTGTACATTCATCAAAACCATCATCAATTGATAATATACAGTTTCCTAAATCCTGATCGGCGACATATACCAGGTAATTATTTGGGTTCTGTGGGTCACTTACAATATATGCCAATCTTGTCTCTTTGTATAGACGGGTGAACTGTCCATCGAAGATTGGGATCGTAGCATACGTCATGTCGAGTTGAAGTGATCCTCCGAGTTTAGCACCCCAAGACCTAGATAACAATGTGCCATACTTTGCAGGGACATCAACAACGACTACATCCATAATAATACTCTTCACGTGGATATGTGCAATATTAACCACCAAATATTTTATCATACTAAGACATTTAACTTTTCTTGAATCAAAAGAATACAGATATCAGTATGGCCTAGTAACCTCGAGACCCAACTTTTCCATAATAACTTTGGGCATTAAGTTGTGGGAGGCTCCATAATCCAACATACAGTTATGGAGTAGGTGATCATGCACAGTCAACATAATATAAAAAGGAGCAACAGGGTCTTTAGCGTTTTCGATATGCAGACCAAACATTATAGTGGGTCTATCATCTTCTAAATTAATAGAGTCTACATGAATTTCAACATCTAAGAAATTTATCATCTTGGTAATTTGTTTTCTATACATCGAATTTTTCGCCAGTTCAACTAGAGGTACATGAATTTTGATTTTATCAATTTCGCTTTCCATATTGAAACTTCAGATTGTATTTTCGGCTTCTCTGGTTGGGATCTTTGTTTCTCTTTTTTCTACCCTGTTAGTATGTGTTTCTTTCGTTTCGGTTGTCTTTGTTTTGGCACCTTGCGTTTCAATCATTTTTTTTTCGCCAGCTTGCATGTCAGTGGAACAGTTGTATAATTTTTATCTCTAGGCCTTAAATTATATTTCTACTGAAGCTCGACCATTATAGAGTCAACAATTCCTTGATAATCAGACTCTCCCAGATTATTTATGCTTTCCTCATTCCTAAACAACGGTTCTTGGTCTAAACATATTCCGTAATCCTGTCTAGTTAGGTGAGGTTCTCAGTCGTCATCACTGAGATTGTTTATATTTTCATATAACCCTTCATAGTCTTGCATGTCATCACTTTGCATGAAGTTTTATGTTTTAAAAGGGGTTTTGATTTTCTAATCCTCATTTTTTACTAGTCTCTATTGGATCTTGGGATTGGGATTCCTTTTGAAATCTCTCCTAGAAAAAGGATCAGGTTTAGCTTGGTCCAGTTCCATTTTGGAGATTTTGTTTGATAACTCTTTGATTATCTTAGCCATGTCGTCCATTTTTTCCTCCGAGGACCTCTCAGATCCAGAAGTTCCAGCTTGTTCCCTGAAGCGTTTCATTTCTTTGGTTCTCGTCTCGACCTTTGATTTTACTTTACCCGATGCGATCATGTTCGACTCGATTTCGATGGAATCATCTTGCATTCTTATGAGGTCAACAAATCTCCTTTCCCTCAAAAGTAGGGCAAAGTTGGGCTCGAAATCCCCTGCGAAAGTCACCTTAGCTGCAGGTTGTGAGGGTTTGAATTCTACTGAGATCTTATGATACAATTTATTAAACCTCTGGGTGAATTCTAGGACTGACTCAGAAGTATTTTTCCTTAGAGCCCCAAACTCCGTCAAGTAATACAAGTGATATTTATTTTCTCTCCACTGCCTTAAAAAGGCATTTTCTAGCATGTCATAAGACGCTATAGAACCTACCGGGAGCCCTCGAAACCAATGTTTTACTTGACCTTCAAAATTTTGTACCAAAAGTATCGAGTAAACATCCTCATGCTCAATGTCGAGGATATCAGGGAATTGGTCAAAAACGTTTATGTGTTCTGTGGCAGTTAAGTCTCCTTCTCCCATGAATTTCGGTAAGTTCTTCATATAATTTTCTGGTAAATCATGAAGGATAGGGGGAAGGACTAAAGGAGCGTATCTGGTGGCCACTTTGGAAAAAATTCTCAGGGGCGAAGGTGGTGGTCCTTGACCGCCTCCTCCTACACCGCCTTCGGTGCCACCTCCTCCAACAACAACCATTTGATGTCAAGGGGATGAAATTCAGGAGTAAAAGAGAGGGTTTTTGTAAACTGCTAGGGATCCTTCTGCTACCTCAGGATGAGGTGAAGGAGGTTCTGGAAACTGACCGTTAGGAAACATAAAATATGAAAAGGGGGAAAAGGGAAATGAGTACTGGGTTCTTCAGATTTACAGGATAAGCAACATGAGTTGAATCAGGGTATGGGATATAGTCCTCAGAGTTTCGGAGAACTAAAAACGTTACTTCGGGGACTGGCGAAATATAAATAAAAGCGGGTATTGAAAGGGATATTTTACCTTTACTAGTAAAGGGGTAAGTTGAAACGGTCTCAAATTTATCTCAGGTAAAACCAGCTCGAGGTTTATGGTTTCAGATGCAAACTTGTCAGTTGATGTATCTCCAAAGTGGCTTTGTGTGTAGCCTTATTGCGAGATTGATTGTTAAAGTGGAACCTTAGCATTATTTTTCACAATTTTGGAATGGTAAACCTTAATTGTGGATGCAACAGTCTGCTTGAGGTATCCCCTTGGTTTTAATAGCTTTTCGAGAGCAGATACATGCATATTCTGTTGATCGTATGGGTTCTTCCTGATATTCTTTCTACCGAATGCCAATTTATCTGTAGTGTAGTCACCAAGTGAAAGATAAAGATTATTTTTATTATTGTATTCAATCTTTGTTAACTATCAAAGAGAGAAACTTACCATGTTGTTCTCCCAGGCAAAAATAAGTTTGTTTCTCCATCCCTGGCAACGACGCCAAAAAGATGTTGTTCCTGAGCCTAAGGCTTAAAGAATAATGTCAGGCATCAGAAATATAAAGGAATGTTTATAAAATGTTATTTTTCTTTCGTTAGTTATATAAGAATTAATCCTCAAATGAAAATAATGACAGAACATGAAAGAGGCCGTAATTTGTTGTTTGAGTCGATTTGTAAAAATCAAATGACGTGAGGGAAACTTACAAAACTGTTAAACAAAATAAGGAATCAATGCAAGATGATTCTTACCTGGTTCACAACATAAGAAATTAAAGAATGCATCCTTGTAAGGATATGAGATACAATAATCCAAGTAGCTCATAGGTCTTGTATTTACTTATAGAAAATATAGAGGAAAATTTGCTTGCTTATCAAACAAATAAAATATGACTACAGTAGTAGTAGTACTAAATTGCAATCACACATTTATCAAGGAATGACATAAGGGAACAAGAAATATGGAATACAAGAGGAAAACATGACTCAAACTGCACAAAAATTGGAATCCATGTCTGCACTTGTATTAATTCTCACGAAAGGAGAGTTTTTTCTTATTACATCTGGCAAGAAGCAACCTTGTGCAGATCTTGAATCTGTGTATTTATACAAAATTCACCACAACTCAAAACGGTTGGACTTCTTACAATATCTAACTATGTCGAAAATGAAACGACAGGGTGTGAAAACCAATTGGATTAACTATCATTCTCTTATGTCACTTCACCTGCTGTGAGAAATGATTCTTTAGAGAGAGAAGGATAATTGGATGAATAAATCTGCATGGTTCATCAAGAGATAGATAACGGATGTAGGAAAAGTAATCGTCCATGAAAAATTTAAACTATAATGGAGGTAAGTGTGGTAACTGATATAGAAGGTGTGACAGGCTGGGGGGTGAATGGGATACATGACGTGGATGACAGGTGTTATAACTGATGAGAGAACCACAGGTCTGAACCAATGACTGCGACATATTTGACACTTCAGAGCTTGGGGGAGGTCTGTATGCAGAGCTGGAGTTCCAATATGGATAATGACCGTTGATCTGAGGAGGACACGAGGCAAGGATCTACGAACTTCAAAAGAAACTGCTTCGGATGAAAACGAGAGCGAAGAAGTTGAAACTTTCAAAGCCTGGATTTCTGAAGTGAATATTGACCATCCATCCTTGAGGACATGTGGTGCTTGATCTGCAACTTCGGGATTTATGTCTGATGTTTGACCTCACGCAGCTTTGGCATGTTAAATACCAGCGAGCCGTTGATTTCCATGATCCATTAAGATCTGGTTGTTGATCTTAGCATATTGAGATAAGCACCCATATTTAAATCGAGGTCATAACCCTTGTTCGTATGTGGTGATAACGATTGGATAACTACCTCCACGAGTGCTCGTTCTCGGGAGGTGGTGCGTCGGTCGGAAGGTGACATGTATTAAGAGTGGAAGACAAGTGGCAATGGATGATAGGTTTTCCATTTTGCGGGGGTGTGGAGAAATGGTTTTGAGGTAACTTGCTTTTCGTCCTGCAATACATTTGGTGATGCCATGTAACCCTAAGATAAAACCGCGGTTTAAATTGCGGGACCACCTATCGAAATTAAGTCCCGTGCAACTTTGCGCTCCGCACTTTGCCTTGACCATTGATCTAGGTGAGAGAGAGATAAGTCGTCAGATATCGTAAAGTAAGATAGGTTCCCGAAGTTTTAGCTGAGGTCACAGCTCTCGGTCACATGTAGAGGAATCTTCATGTAATTCTTGTCCATTGATGTGAGCGGGGGACACATGTCAGACGATCTTTGTATTTGACTAGTTCGTATTTTGTGGGAGGCAAGCAGTGCTGAGTAAAGAACTCTTGAAGATTCAAAGTCCATCATGATCTTCGATCGAAGTGGACATGCGGTGCTAGATCTCCCATTTTGGCGATAACTGCTTCGAAAGAAATCCGAATGTGTGAGGTGAGAATTCCCGAAGTCCCAAAGCCCAGATTTCCGAAATAAATCTCCACCATTGAACTCAAAGGACACGTGGCATGAGAGCCTATGCTTCGGGGATAATTTCTTTGGAAGGTTTGCGATGTTGTGAAGCGAGGATTCTCGAAGTCCTGAAGCCCGAATTTTCGAAATAAATCTCCACCGTTGAACTCAAAGGACACGCGACATGAGATCCCGCGCTTCGGGGATAATTGCTTTATAAGGTTTGCGATGTTGTGAAGTGAGGATTGTCGAAGTTCCGAAGCCTGGATTTCCGAAATAAATCTCCACCGTTGAACTCAAAGGACACGTGGCATCAGATCTTCCACTTCAAATATTTAGCGCTCTGGTGATTTTGAATCCCCCTTTCTGTCTATTTACCCCTTTCTCTACTATATTTGGTCTTTTCACCTAGTTTATCAAACACTCGAATCAGTTCATCGTTCCGCTAAGTTTTGATGGCGTCATTAACCTACCCGAAACAAAATAATTCTGTAAGTTTTTTGCATTGATGAAAAATAAAAAATAATCATTCCAATCATTAATTCTAACCAATCATAAACGTTATTAACAATTTGGCGGTTCAACTTTCGGAGGTTTTGAATGTAAGAGGGTAGAGATCTCCCGAAGGCCGAAATCACAGAGAAGATAATCTTCTACTAATCATTCTTATGTTTTAATTTATCATGCTTTAAACCTTGAATTAGCCTTAAGAACTTTGACGTTCAAGGTTTTCATTGTTTAGACATATTGAAACTCCCGAAGCATGAAGCTCTAAAGCGACATCATTGATTTACTTCTTTAATAATTTGGCAGCTCCACAACTCCGAAGAGATTAGGATCATTTGATTAAATAAAAGGCTTCATCAACTGCGGACATTACGTGCGCCTTATTCTTATTTAACCAAGAATGAAATGGATTTAAAGTTTGAAATTTATTCTCTAATTCATGATTTGGGAAAGATTATATTTTCGTGAAAGAGGAAAATAAAACTCAAAAGTTCAAAAATATATGTGTTCCAATATAGGCTCCATCTAGGGATCTCGTCTCCTCGCGAGACACAGAAGAACAGTAGACCAAGTGCCTTATTGGGTAAATGGAGTCATTATTGCATTTCTGTGAAACACATTCGGAAAAGGATCATACTGAGAAAAAGAGTTTCAACCGAAACTTAGAAAACCTTAAAACACATCGAATCATGACCTAGGCTATTTGAAATTTCTCTTTCTTAAAACTGTATTCAGATTTTCTTAAGATAATCAAAGTAACTTTAACAGAAATATCAAGCTTTGATCGATTTCGTTCGCATCAAGGTTAAGTATATGTGTCATATTTTCTTAAGGAGATCCCGCGTTGGTTCAGAATGTAAATATTACTGAAAAAGAATTAGATGACAGAGTATATCATGTAGATATGTATGACAACCATACAAATATCATAGACATTGCTTCACTTCTAGCGAGCCTGTTCAGTACCTCGATGAAGTTATCTACTTATCCCATTGAATTTCCTTTCACCACTTCAATTAGTAATTTTGCATTTAAATGCTGAGATGAGGGCAATCATTTAATGAATTTCCTTTCGTCATCTATTTTTTAGACAAAATGGGGGCAATCGATTTTTCGAATTTCCTTTAACCATCTCCCTTGGACTAGATGGGGGCAATCATTTCATGAATTTCCTTTCACAATTTGTCTTATATTTTAATACATGAAGTGGGGGCAATCAATCTGTATGTAACATACAAGGTATGATATCTGTTTAAGATATCCAAGGAAAAGTCTATCATAATTTTTGAGTATACTCTGAAATTAATTGTCTTTCAATATTCAATACTTCTTCACCTATCAAGAAGATTTTAAAAGGTATTTTAAATTTAGGAATCAACCTTGAGAAAACTAGTTAGTTTAAAACTAGATAAGAGAGTTAAAGTTATTAGGATTAACCTAAACATAATTTCTTTCAGTTAAGTTGAAAGGGATGTATAAATTTCCGCCTAACATTATTTTGAAGACATGTTTCTGAGTTTTTAGAGTTAAGGTGACGTCTTTTCTCTCTATGAAGACCAGGGAGAGGTATTTGGAATCATAGGAAAATAAAATTCGAGGATGGACATGATAAAACAAAAATAATATTCAATGTTTTGTTGCGAACAAGGTCAATCCCACACAATCTTGTTCATTGATTATCATATTTTCTTTAAGGTCTTTTTATTCCTATTTTCTTTTTTATAAATTTTATTTCATTTTTTTATTTATTTTAATTTTAATTTTATCAAAACTCGGAGAAGACTTTTAGGATTAGGCTGTAATTCTTATATTCCTCTGGTTGTTTCTCAGGTGACAATATATATATATATATACGAATTAGACTCTTTCCGTACTAGATCTCCTTGAAAATTTTAATTCGGGTCGGTAGGGTAAAATCTCATACCTCAGATTTTCTTTATATTTTTAATCAAGTAAACCATTTACTTGTCACCTATTTTGAGAGAAAACCAATGTTTTGAAAAATGGGTGTTGGTCTCTGCTATGTCCTTATCTATCAACTATCAACAAGTATTCTGCATAAAAATAAACATGAGAACTATCAGAAACTTCTAAAGACAAAGAAACGATAGGTGTTACTCGTTTTTTACAATTCTGCTTTTATGAAATCAACAAACCTGGTCTTATTTACAGTGAAAGAGAAACTTACCAAAGAAACGAAAAATTGGCAAACCAAAACATAAAAATCAAATTGGTATATACAATGAGAATTTGGAAACTGATTATCGCATGAAATGTTTCAGGTAACACCCGTTGATAGGAGCGCTAAGGATTTTCCCATCGAGGTTCTCTAATAAGAATGAATTCTTTCCCTCAGAAGCTACGAACCTGAAAATCCCACACCAGATGTGATCAAACTTGCTAGCCTTTCTAGTGTCTTCTTTCCTAGCATCCCATTTCAAAAGTAGGTCTTCAGGAAGGAATTCCCTATATTTAGATTTTTTATCATACATGGATTTCATATTATCTTGATATTTCTGAAGTTTCTCATCCACCTCAACCCTATTCTGCTGGACTTCAACTAACTGGTTTATTCTTTTGGTAACATCATTTGGTTCTTCCTTTGCATCTTTCCAGAGCTTCATCACATGCAAAGCTAGATTTATGGGGAGGACCACGTCAATACCATACACCATTTGGAAAGGGGACATTCCGATCGATTTCTTAGTGCCAATGCGATTAGCCCACAAAGCATATTTAAAATGAACATGCCAGGCTTTCTTGTTTCCAGTCAACACCTTTTTTATTATAGTGATTAGGCTTTTAGTCAATGACTCGACTAATCCATTTCCCCGAGGATAGAAGGTTGTGAAATTCCCTAGTACGATGTTGTACTTTTGACAAAAACTAACCATCTCCATGGATTTGAAATCTTGGGCATTATCTGTGACTATCTTCCGGGGACAACCAGACCTTGATAAAATGTTTTCTTCTAAGAAATTGATCACCATTGAATCTGTAGCATTTCGTGTCGAAATGGCCTCTAACCATTTAGTGAAATATTTTGTGGCGGTTCGAATCCATTTATGTTGTGCACTAGTGTGGATGAATTTCTCCGATAAAATCCAAACCCCATTGTTGGAACAGAGCTTCTGTCTTGGGATCAAGGGTAGTGCGGGAAGATTTTGCTTGCCTGAGAATAGCTGACAAGAATTACAGGCTTTGACTTTAGTATTCACGTCTGTAAATAACTTCGGCCATAGTATCCAACTCTCAAGATTTTATAGGTCGTTTCCCTCCAGGCGTGGTGTCCTCCACACACTCCTTCATGAAACTTGTTTATAACATTCTCCATTTTGGATTCTATCCTGCACCTTAGTAAAACTCCCAGGGGATATTTCCAATACAGTGGACTGTCGACAATGCAATATTTTACCACGTGCAGATTCAATGTTCTCGCCTTATAAGGTGTCATATCACTTGGGCACTGAAGAGTCGGGAGGTATGAAACTATGTCACCATACCAAGCAGAGGTGGAAAATCTTTCTTGAATCTGGGTCGCATGTGTCTGATCATCAAATTCTTCTATATCTGAAAGGTATCTGTAAGATTGCAGATGATTTAGCCCCAGTGCTCTGAAATTCGATTCGGCTAACAACTTAGCTAGACCTTGACCTTTGACAAGTTTAGTTGGTTTTACCTCAAGATTGAATTCCTGAATCTTGGCTAGCCATCGACCTTTTCTTCCATCACTATCTGGTTGAACCAATTTATCTTTAACAGAGCTGGTTGGTATGTAGGCAATTATTTTGGAATGCAACACGTAAGTCCTGAAAGATTTGAGGGCTTTCACTCTAGCATATGCCTATTTTTCTAGTATATCATATTTCAACTCGGCGTCTCTGAGGCTTTTACTAAAAAATGCTATCGACTGCTCAGAACCTTCATCGTTCTTCCGTAAGAGCACGACTACGATAGTATGCTCAGATCTGAATGAAAATATTAAGAACTATTTCATGTAGTCTGGGCTGGCCAACACCGGTGCTTCTCCTATTGATCAAAATCTGGACCAGGGGTCAAATTTTAGCTCAAAAATCAACGTTCTCGTAATTGCCTCAAAACGAACGTGAGCGTAGCCCTCGTTGTCACGAATCCAACACAATTCATTTCGTCTCAAACAGACGTCGGGAGAGAGAGATATAGCGATCTGTTCGTCAAGTCAAACAGGCAAAAAAAAAGGATGTTGACTGGGCAGTCCGTACGGATGCTGACGTGGCATGACCGTACAATGATGTGGAAGAGCTAAATGGAAGTCGTACAACTCACACGTGGCAGTTGACGTGGCAGGCATTCATTGGCTGACAGTTGGGCGAGTTATATTGCGACACGTGGCATGATTTTGGCGAATGGTAAGGTGCCACGTGGCCCAGTCATGGGCTGCCACGTGGCACCCCTTTATTGGCTATTGGGTTGGTAAAAATTTTATGGAGTCCACCAGACTCGAACCCCAGACCTCCACTATCGACTGAAAGCTTTGGCAAAGGCCACACGAGCGGCGCGCCACGCGTTGGTGCTTGTAATGTATATGATAAAATATATATTTGAATTAGATTAAAGGTTGATATGGTGGGGGGTCGGGTTGGGGCTTAGCCCCAGCCCACGGTTGTATTGTTTATTCATATGACCATCGGTTAAACCATTGCGCGCACGTTTCAAATGGTTAACACTACCGCATTTCAAACGGTTAACACTACCATGTGACCACCATATACAATGCGCGCGGGGATTGGTATTTAAGTGTTAGCCCTTTTCGTATGAGCGCATGGTCACATGTGTTTGCGCATAGAACCACTGGCGAGCCCGACAATTGTCATTTAATTGGGTTTATCCCTTTTTACATTTGCGCGAGGTCATATGACTCTAACGTGCCCAGGTGTTAGGCGGTTAGGGGCTGGCGCGCCCATAACCGTCCTACAGTTTGCACCGTTGGCGCGGTTGCGCTCGGTGCTGGGTTTTCACACTATATATTGCGTGTGTGCCAGGTTCAAGCACACAGAGGTGCGTTTTGGCGAACTAGTTTCAGCAAGCTTGAAGGAGGAAAATGGCAGGAGGCCTATCTTTCTCATCTTTTGGCCGATTGAGGTGCCGTAAAAGCCCAGCTAGGGGTTTTTGGATGTCCTGAATCCATTGGCACTTTTATCAAGGCCATTTGAAGACTGCTTATGCAGGTTTTTCACCATTGAAGTTTCAGGAAGCTCTTGGGAGTTTGAAGCCCTCATTGATGGAGGACATGGTTTGGTGAGCCTATGTTTGTTTTCTGTGATTGAATAATCATTTTTGGCTAATTAATATGCTCTGAACACATTGGAACAGGTTTCAAAGGCTGTTGAGGACTTTTACAGGTGTTTTTTCCAAAGAGAAGCTCAGGGAAGCTTATGGCCACATGTAGAAGAGGTCATGCCCAGATGAGCCATGATCCATTTTCAGAGTTCT